>SNQJ01S0096625.1:18726-36369 GCA_010110895.2 Picea sitchensis | reverse complement strand
CCCTTGCAAGAAATATCGCTAACACCAATCCGGAATCCTTGTTCTGCAACATCCCATAGGCCAATCATATGCTCGAGCAATAAGATCTCTTTCTTCATCTTTTGCAACTTGAAGAATTTGAGCAAACCACAAGCTCGCAAAGCGGCCCGTGTACGAGGACTCCGCAAGGCGTCTAAGTCATCCATCTCATGTTCCCTCTCTTTCCACTCGATCATGGTCGCCGAAGTTATCTACAAAACAAAAAATCAAGAAATCCATTATTTCCACGTTTTGGCAATTTCAACAATTTTCAAAAGCAATTTAAAACATGAAACAAGATGCCCACATCATCTAAAAGTAACCACACACTCTTCATAACCACCACGCCCTCTCTTAAGCATTTAACATTCATCAAACAATGATAAAAACGTTTAAAAAGATCAAAACGATTTTATGGCTGCGTGGGCATGCGTGGGGATTTTCTCATGGATTCTTTGCTAAAAAATGACCTGTCTAATTGACTTCTAGGGCGTTGGCATCTTAGCCATCCTTTCCTAGAACGTTTTTTCACAAAGAATCCCGTTTTCCCATTGATTTTCAAAGAGGCCAATTTGGTTCTAATTGGGGCAACTTAGGGATTCATATTTTAAAATGAATGATGCTATTAAAATGAATATGAAAGAGGAAGGGATGGACATCTACCTAGTCCGAACGGCGAGCGAAACGGTGAACCGTAGCTCCGGCATCGAACAAAACAAGATCCACTTCGAAATGAGATTCTCCACTACTCCACAATCCTTGTGCAAAATGAAATGGTAAATGAATTTTCATTGTGTTGTTATTTAAATTTTTTTTATTTTTCACAAGGTATAGTCATTTTTGGGTTTCTCTAATGGTATAATGGGTTCACTAATTCCCTGGTTTGTAGTTCTGACATCGCAGGTTTCCTGGCAGTCCTGATGGATTATTCACCTTGTCACGCTCATGCACATAGTCTTAGTTCATTCTCGAGCTCAATAATATGAGAACGTAACCGGGTAAACTTTTATCTGTTTTTCGGACCCATACGGATACAAACACATGAAAAAGGAACCCCCCTAGAGTCTCCTTTAAACCATTTTCAGACTCTCTAAATATGAAAAGATTGTCGAGTGACCTTGCTTCCTTTCACACTCGTTAAAAGGTCAGAAAGGGCATATTTCGAGCGATAGTTTAACCCTTTTTCGGTCTCGTTAGACTACTGTACGAAAAAGGAACTAAGAGAGTTCTCTTTTGAGTGTTTTTCCAAACTCTATAATCCTGAAAAACCTTCGAGTTTTCTGTCTTTGGACTCGTTAAAGCACACATTGACAGGCCCATATGGGACCGAACCCTTACTTCTTCCGGTTCATTAAACAAAGGAAGAGGAACTCATCGAAGGTGAGTTATATCGAGCATGTGTTATCCTCCTCGAGCTCATTAAATCAAAAATAGGTACTCATCCATCTGGATGGGGGGAAAATTGAAAGGAGCAAGCCAAGCAGTCTCTTGAGAACATCATCCAACACTTCTTAGAGTTGCCCTTGAACACGACACTGTGTCATTTGCACATATCATAATCCACCGAACCTCTGCACTGAGCCAATCCTTCGAGTTCCTTTCACTCTTTTGGGTCACCCGACGCAAGTCACAATACCCAATGCATAGTTTTGGTCCATGTCATGTTTTGCCGTTGTGACTCAGTGTTCAAGGGAAGTATCTGCCTCGAGAGTCAGCCATCCCAAATATCTTGCCTCAAAACCTGTGTTAGTCCATGTCCATTTGATCCGCCAATTACATCTCCATATCCGTTTCATGTCGTTGATGGGGGATACATCAAGGCCCTCCCTCGACGAGTCTATTCCTGTCGACTCCAACACATTATCCAAGAATTGGACTTAGAAACCAGTAAGTACTTTGGGACCTGCATGCCTCAATGGTAGGCCTCCTCACATTCGACAGTAGGTTTACATCATTGACCTCTGATTGAATGATTCCACGGGTGTTCGAATTCATCTCATCTATTTGCATTCGTTGGAATGTACTAAGGTACCTTTGGAATCATTGACATTAATGGTGATCTCCCTCGCACTTGTTAACGGTTCACACCATTGACCGATAATCAAGTGGTTTCTGCCATGTTCGACATCAAGACATCTATTCGCATGGTCAGATTCGTACCATATCGGGATTGGTAAGAAGACCCTGGGTTGAGTAACCACTTTGATATATGCTTCTCCCAGGTTGCGATGGATTTTCTATTGGACAAAGAACACATACACTGTTACATAGATCCACCTTGTACTGGTCGTGGCTATGTCTTTTCATCTCGTAGATCCGCTGTGTATTCTTCATGGCTACGATCAATCTGAGTCATCAGATTATAGATCCACATTGTATCTTCGGTGGATATACCTTTTTCATCAATACAATTATGGATCCGCAGTGTATTTTATGGCGGCCATATCTTGCAAGTCTTGATCACCCAAGCATAGGTATGCTTGCCTTGGGTTTTGAAACATGTCATGATATTTGTTGGATGTTTGTGTGCAACTTCTGTCAGGTTCTCTGAGTCTATACCCTCGCTTGAGCATCTACAAAGCATTTCAGTTATCAGTTCACATCTTCTAACTTCATACTTTGGGGGGAATTCTGTTACATGTCAAATTTAATCAACTGGATAAGTGTCGCATGTTCCTCTCAATTGTCGTAAGTGTCGCATCTTCCTTACAACTTTCACAAGTGTCGCAAGTTGTTTATAAGTGTCGCAAAGGCTGTTCAAGCATACTGCCATGCAGATGACACTAAGGAGGCACTTAAAACATCTCATGTGCTTGGTTTGGAGAAGGAGAACTGGTTAACTGAAGTCAAGGGACTCTTCACACCTGAAAATAGCTTTGAAACAATAGTTTTGAGGGTGAGCACTCCCCTATATCGGCCTTAGGAGCACTGGCACCCCCCTACAAGGCTGTAGGGATCGTTATAACGCTCTCCTGCGGTTCTGAAGGAGCGCTACTCACTTTTGGAGCGCTGACGCTTCCCTCAAGCTTTTCAGGGAGTGCTACAAAGCTCTGATACCCCTTTTGAAGGAGCGTTGCCTAATTTGAGGTAGTTGTTGACCCGTTGAGGAGAATAAGGGGAGGATATTTCAAGATTAGAAGGTAGTTGCATTCAAATTCTTGGTTTCATCATGAGATCCCTGATCTAGGGAGGAGGTTCCCAACTTGTTCTAAAGATAACTCAAGAGGTTAAGCTCCTCTTAACCTATATAAGCAAGCTCTATGATGGTAGGAGGGAGGAAGAATTGTTAGCATGAAACCTATGATCTCATAGGAAACACACAGTCAGCCAAAGGAGAGTGATTAGTGAAGTTGCTGCTATCGAGGTTGTGGATCTTTCAGGCAAGGGTTAGATGAAGGGGACTTGACGAAGCTGTCGCATTCACATCTACGATTGTAAGTACTGCTGTCGTTATTCTCATCAATATGACATGCTGGGCCTGTTTCTTTCTAGTTTGTGTCTGATGTTACATGAACTTATCATTGATAGATAGATCTGTTTACAAGCTAATATCAATAGAGTAGGAAGCGGTTGTATCTTGTTTACCTACATGACTCAGCGAGGAACAAAGGATCGGAGCTCAACTAGGAGTGTGTAGGGACAAACGTCGATAAATAGGTACTTCTGTTCTCCTTCCTTCTCATGTGTTAGTTTGAATAGATTTGAAAGGAAGTCAGTGTCCACGTTAATCATTTTTTGTCTTAGAGTTAGGGTCAAGCTCTTTGAGGCAATCTACCTGTCCGCAGGGAGATTTTCCTACAACAAAAAGCGCTGGTGAGAAGACCAAATTGACGCCGGACATCTCCCCCCGAATGAAGGTATTGCATGTCCTCATGCAATTTGATTCCAAGGAAATTGATCAAAATTTCAAAACTTGTAGGTCTGATCCTTTTCCTTAGTTCTTCCCAGATTTCATTTCAGTAGTAGTTAAAGGTGCCCCATATTTGTTCCTGTATTTTTTGAGATGACCAGATAGTTTTTTATTCTCTTCATGCTCTCACTAAACTAAGTTTTTTCTTCCAAAAGACAACTTTTACCTTGTTCTATGCACATTATTCCATCAAAGAGGTGAAAAATAGACAAAAGTGAAGGGTGATCAGGAAAAAGTGGAGATGAAAGAGCTGGTGAGAAGACCAAAATTGACACCCAACAATCCTCTTTTCCATATGTCAATAAATCTTCTCGATTTCATCTCGAGTCATGGTTGATATTTATGGAGGTTTAGTTGGTGAAGTAATTTTTGGAGGAGCCTTTGGAGCCATGTGAGAAAATAATAATTCCCCTCTTTTTCCTCTTTATTACAAATTTTGAATAACAAAAATAGTTTTTTTTAATAAACAATTATGACAACTGTAAGTTATGTACCTTTTAAACCCTTAATTTGGAGTTTGTCCTCCTAAACGACCTTTCTTTTGATGTATTTCTACAATTTCGGCCCTTTTAAGTCTAAAATTTTGGCATGTATTAATCTAATATGTCCTCTTTGCAATGCCATAGGTTTGACCAAAATTTGATGTACAAAGTGAAAGTTATAATAACTTTCCCAAACCTTGCTGCTTTCTGGACTTTTCCAGAGAGTGAACTTGTACATAATACCATGTTCCCAAGATTTGATACCTGAATATGAAAATTGTATCAGAAATACTACGGTCTGTTCTCTTTCAAATTCAACAAGTCTTATTGAATTTGGATCCTCTCTGAATAAGATGTGATGATTTTACCCGACACACTTGTTTGAGACTAGTAATAGGACTAGTGAAAAACCCAATCTTCCACATGGTGTATCTTTGAAATTATAATGACCCATAAACGATTTTTTTTACCATAGATACCTTACAATGTATTCTAAATAACCTCCAAGTTTAGCTATCTGAGTCATCCCATAAAATTTTTATAGCGAAAATGCTAAGATGACTTGCTTGGAGAAGAAAAACCCTAGGATCAAAGTTCTGAAACCAAATGTTATGATCCAATGCCTTAAAAATGATAACAAATCAATGAATTACAATCCAATTCAATGGGGAAACCTCCTTTTACAATATATCCCATTTAGAATGCAATGTCAGATGTGTTAAGATGATCCTAAGACCAAGTCTCTTTAATATATATCATATTAACACATCACACACACACACACACACACACACACACACACACACACACACATGAGACAAAGGGGTACAATTATGATGAAAGGGTGCAATGAAGGGTTCTAGCCAACCTACACATATAAAAATAGAAATGTAATAATTCAATATCTAGGGCTTCATAAGGGGTTTTATACATAACATGGGGATTTGTCTAGGGCTTAACATAAAATGACCAACCACCAATTAAAAATTCCCAACACTAATGAGATGATGTGTGGGAACCTTAGAGCACAATAAAACAAGAAAAAATCACCTATGTGAGAGAGAAGGTGACTTACATGAGAGAGAAAAATGAATTTAGCAACTTTTGCAACAACCATGGATTGAGAACCACTGATTTCCCCTCTCTAAAATCATTTAACAGTGGAAAATAAAGAGATGTTGGGGCGGGTTTTCTTCATTAACCAATGTATTATGTATACCAACCTCCCACACAACACATTACACATACAAAACTAGAACAAGAAAACTAGAACCATTTTATTAAGCTCATAGAATTCATTACAAAGGGGGTGAGCTATGCATGCTCAAAATATCATGCATTGTTACTCACCAACAAACACAAATTGAAGATAATCATGGCTTCAAGACACCTTCACTCAATGTGGACAGGCCGCTTGGATCCTTTGTCCATCTACTTCAAGCAAATTTCCTTTTGATCTCTTCTTTATGCTCCTTCAAGTTTTTTTTCCCCAATTCTCTTTTCATTTCCCATTGCCATTTCACTATAGCCTTAATTATTTTAATGGGATGCCTTTGGAAGTTCATTTCCAATTCCAACTTTTCCAAAAAGACAAACTAAAATAAAATGAAATGTTACATATTTACAAAAGGGTTTTCCAAAGATCCAATTCATATCAAAGTAAGACTAAAGACACAACATCAAAATGTATGAGAATTTTGAAGAAATTTCATCTTATTGTCAAGTATAAGAAGGGTAGTACTAAAAAGTTGGAAAACATGCTATCAAGGCCACACACACCTAAGACCAAATCTGTGAGTACTCTTATGCACATGGGGCCTCTTACCCATGCTCCATGAAAAGAGGAACACATAGAATATAAGGACTTCAAGGAGATATTTTAACAATTGCATGGTCAAGTTCATGAAGAATAAGGCCTATATCATCCTTTACTTTGTTGTTAAGTAACGAGGTCAAGTTCATGATACCACATGATACTTTATTGTATCAATAAATGAAACAATAGGAAGTAAGTTTACTTCTCTTAGTCCCGCGAGGCTAAGACAAATTTGTGGAGGATTCTAGTACTAGGTTGTTGAGGTTGAGGAAGAGCTACATAACTGTAATCTTATGTATCGGGTTAGCTACATGTGAAGGTATGTCTATATGCATGTTTTGAAGGTTACATGTTGGTAATTTATGGTGTATTCTTGATGCATGTCTTTGGTATCTTGTTGAGACATTGGTACATGCTTGAGGCACATCTTATGTGCATGGTGTGAGGTATATATTTGGTACATGTATGAGGTACATTTCTTGGTGATATTGATGTATGTTTGAGGCACTTATTGATGAGGTTATGGCACATGTTTGATGTAGTACATGCAATGGATGTTTTGGTACATTCTTAAGGTATGCTTGGTAATGTTGGTTCTTGGTTGAGGTACACCATTGATGCTATTTACTTGGTCTATGGCATGATTGAGACATATCATGAGTGATATGGCACATGTTTGATGGTATCTCTTGGTACATGGTTTATGGATGTTGGCACATACTTGAGGCACATGGTTTGAGGTACATCTTGGATACATGGTTGACTGATGTTATGGTACCTTTGTATCTGGTTTTTGGTATATGATTGAAGTATATGGTTGACTGCATATCATTGATGTTTTGGCACATGGTTGAGACACATATCTTGATGATGGTATGATACATGGTAAGTCACTTCTTAGGTATGTTGGTACTTGGTTGAAGCACATCATTGGTGATATCTTATGGTACATGATTGGTGATATTGAGACACATCTTTGTGATGTTATGGTTCATGAGTTGATGATGATATGGTACATTACTAGAGGCACCTCTTGGTAATTTTGGTACATGGTGTGGTATAGGTTCTAGTACATAGTTGTTGTACATGGTATGGTACATGTTCTGGTATATGATTGATGTACATGGTATGGTACATGTTTTGGTACATGGTATGATGATGGTTTTGGTATCCATGTGAGTGCATAAAGTTATAATTGGTTGATGATGGTATATCAATGAAAGTGTCAGTGATAGTGACAATGACAAGGACAATGACAAGTTGGATGATTGGTTGATCATTATTTTCAAGTTGATGTGACAGTGATAGTTACAGGTTGATGTGATAATGACAGTGTTAGGTTGATTACAGGTTGATGAGACAGTGGTAGTGACATGTTGATTCTACACTTATATTTCATGGTGGTAGTACGTGGAAAGGAAATGAGGTTGCAGCCTCCTTCCAGTTGGTGTCAGAGAACATAGGGAGTTGGAGCTTCCTTCAGGTTGGAGCCTGTAAATCAGGGGGTCATAGCCTCCTTCTGGTTGGATCTAGAGAACATAGGGAGTTGGAGCCTATAAAATAGGGGGTTGGAGTCTCCTTCCAGTTGTAACTAGAGAATTCAGAGAGTTGTATCTTCCTTCAGGTTAAAGCTTCCAAACTAGGGGGTTGGAGCCTCCTTCCAGTTGGTGCTGGAGAATCTAGGGAGTTGTATATTCCTTAAAGTTGGATCTTGTAAATTAGGGGGTTGGTGCTTCTTTCCAGTTGGTGTTGGAGAATTTGGAATTTGGTTCTTCCTATGAATGTATTCTTGATATATATAAGAAAAAATTCCGTGGTTTTCTCCCATTTAGGTTTCCACGTAAATTCTGGTGTATTGTGTATCTGTGGTTGTTTATTATGCACTCATGAATGATACTATTTACGATGCAATGATATATTGAATTCATAAGTTGTAAACTATTGAATATTTCTGATAAAGTTGAAGTGTATATATATATTGTGATTAAAAGTAGTAAAAAGCGCTCATACTGATTCACCCCCCCTCTCAGTATTCCAACAATTGGTATCATAGGAGGTCCTTCAAGAAAATAGTCTAACCACTGGAATGAAGATCATGGAATACACTAATATTGGAGTACCACAATTTGATGGATAGAACTATGCCTTCTAGAGCAGAAGGATGAAAACATATGTACAAACATAGGGATTTGATGTTTGACAATCGGTAGTAGATAGATACAAAGAGCCTGCTACTCCCCCAATAGATAATGATGGAAATAAACCTAGTCAAAACAATTCAAGGGATAAAAATTCTATCCTAAATGGCTTGGTTGATTTAGTATATGTCAAGGTTATGCATTGCGATTCTACAAAGGAGATTTGGGACAAACTTCAAAATGTTTACAAAGGAGATGCCAAAGTTAAGGAGACCAAGATTCATACTTACAAAGATCAATTTGAATAGTTGAAAATGAAAGAAGATGAAGACATTGCAACTTACTTTTAACAAGTTGATGAAACAATAAATGCAATTAAAAGAATGGGAGAAGAATTTGAATAATCTATGATTGTTCAAAAGGTATTAAGATCTCTTCCATTGAGATTTGATTCTAAGATATCATATCTAGAAGAAATAACATATCTTGATACACTGATCATGGATGAACTACATGGAATATTTACAACTTATGAAATGAGAACAAAACAAGAGAACCCATCCAATATGGAAGTGGAATTTAAAGCATCCAAAAATACAAAGAAGAAGAAAAATCACGAGTCAAAGATGAACTGCTGCTGCAACGATGATTCAGACGAAGATGAATAAATAACCAACTTTGTAAGAAAGTTGAAGAGATGAATTGACAAGTACAAAGGTATGATTCCCTTAAAATGTTTTAATTGTGGTAAAATTGGTCATTTTGCAAATATATGTCCTTATGCTAAGAAGTGAGATAGTGATGAAGAATAAGATTCCAAGAAACGAAACAAATATCAAAAGGGAAACAAGAAAGGAGATAAAAGGAAAGCCTTCAATAAAAATATCTACTCAAGAGAAGACAATTCCTCATCTAATGAAGATGATGAAAGCGATAGTGACTCCGAAAGAGTACTCTTTATGGCTACAAAAACTAAGAAAATAACTCCTAAAAGTGACGAAGAATAAGGAGTAGTGGATCTTTAGGTTGAACTAATTAGTGCTTTAACTTAGCTGAAGAAAGAAAGGAAGAAAAACAAATAATTCAAAGAAGAAATCATCCACTTGAAAACCCAACTTGAAGAAGGAAAGAGAACATAAGAAGTAATGCAGATCTAGATGATAAAGAAAAAAAAAAGAGTGTGAGAAGCTTGAAAAGGAAGCCGTGACATTGAGAGTTAAAGTCAACAAGCTCAACAAGAACTTGAAAAGTTCTCAAGTGTTAAAAAAAATTCTCAATAGTCAAAGGCCATACAGTGACAAATCCAGACTAGGATACAAGAATGTTCATTTTGAGGAAGGTTCAAGCTTCATGATGAAAGAAATAGAAAAAAAGAGTTATGCATAAGTTCTCAAATGAAGGAATCATGGTTAGAAAGAGTCAGAGAGGAATGGACACAAAATACCTTCTACATTCAAGAATCAAGGAAGCTTCAATCACTGTGAAGGAAACAACCAAAGATAATATTTCAATCAACCAAGGCAAGAATTCAAAAGGACTACACCACAAAGAAGATCATTCACTCCTAGGTATCAAAATTTCTTTTTGGGTCATTTTTTTACATGTACTAACTTTGGACATAAAGATGTAGATTGCAGAGCATATAGAATAAATGATCAAGCAAGAAATGGTTATGTGGCTCTCTCCAATATTGAATGTTACAAATTCCACAATTATGGTCACACAACTCGAAATTTTAGAAGCGCGATAAAGCCTCCCATGAAGAAAAAAACTTATGTCAGATATAGGAAGGTTTGGAGAAGAAATGAAAAACAAGAAGAGTAGGTGAATGAAGACCATGTATTGGATATAGTACTCACAATATTTGCAACATAGAAAGATCACGATGAATCCACAGGCAAAGAGGAAGATGTTAGAACCTAGAAAGAGGATGAATAGGAAGATGTCAGAATTTAGGAAGAAGATGTAAGGAACGTCAGAATTCAGGAAGAGGATGATGATGAATCTGAAGATGAAAAGGACTATTACTTCACATCATAGTGGGTATTTTTTTGAGCCATCCAACTTGGAGACTCCCAGTAAATATGAATATTGAAGAGGGGAACTCTAAGAAGCATATCTACAAGATAAGAGAAATATATTTCGAGCTGTATGAAGTGTTTGTATATTTTGGAAAGGTAGTTTCAGAATGGTTTGATGATAGAAGTGCAGAATGTCTTGTGCCAACTTGATTGTTTGAGGAGAAACTTTTAGAACACACACCCTTGCAGGTATCAATTGGAAGTTACACATGCATAGATTCATGATTGTATAAAATATTCCACACATATATTCAGGCAAAGATATATTCAATACATATTGTTCCATTCTGAGTAGACATATTAAGAAACAAGGAATATGTTGTGATCAGTTGCAACAAATGGGTCACCATTGTATGCAGTTGAGTATCAGAATCATGGACAAATTTATGACATATGGACATACATGATTTTATGAGACATTTTGGCAGGTCTAGTAAAGACTACATAAGACATGAATCAGAGAAGATGCATAACAATGGATGAAGGAATATTGATAGGTGAAATTAGTTAGCCACAAAAAGGAAAAAAATGAAATCCATAACAAGACACGAGAAGATAATCCGTCAGCATGAAATATATCATCATAGGGAAATTGTTGAATGATGTGGCCATTGATGTGAACTTGAAAAGACATGAATATTTGAAGTCAAGTAACTTTGAATGTTTTTTTATATATGTCAATGAATTACAAGAGGAATCACCAATGGACAAGAAGCATTAGAAAAGAGGAAAGGAAGAAAGTAAAATAATTCCCATATTGATCTACATGACATCTTTTAGAGAAGTCAAGGGGAGAGAAATCGCCAGAGAAAGATATTAGGAAAGAAAGATCAAAAGCATGAAAATAAGGGGGGGACATACCGACATGGGAGTTACCTTTTTTCCCATGATGACAAAGGGGGAGAAAGAGAAATATCATAAGAGAAATATCAGAAGCATGAACACGGGGGGATAATTCCCAAGGGGAGATACCCTTTTCCATTGATGTCAAAGGGAGAGAGAAACATGATGAGATAAATATCAGGAGCATTGGTCACAGGTGGAGTATCAGTGTTGAAGTATGAGTGTTTACATCAATGCCAAAGGGGGAGATTGTTGGATAGTTGGTTTTCATTGATGTTATTGGATAGTTGATTGTCACTTATGTTGACATATGTGGTTGTCATTGATGTCAATAAATGTGATGGGTGCATTTGAAGAAGTCTACAAGAATCCCCAGAGGTGTGGTCATGAAGTTTGAAGTTGTTTGAGGAATAAGGACATGAAGGATGATGTAAATGTAGGTAACACACTCATATATGGATATACCTCATCATGTCATTTCCAATGGTAGGTGGAATGCCACGTAGTTCCTCACGGTTGAGGAATTATGAGGTCATGAAGTTGGAAGCCCCGAAGAATGTTTAAGAAGCCCCTAAACAATTTCAAGTCATTAATTAAAAGGGTAAAGTGCTTATAACAAGAAAGAACATGTCAGACCTTAAGTTAAGAAAATAAGTCACTTGGAAAAGTATAAATACACTTCAAGAAGCCTCTCATTCTTACACAGAAATTTATTGAATATATTCTATGTGAGCCCACTTGATCTATTTGGAAAATCTGAGGTAGCAAGTTTGAGGAAACAAAGGAGGTGCGAAGGTGGAAGTTTTGAGATTGTAGAAGAGAGTGAGGAGTTTTTGATAAACCCTAATTTGAATGACTCCCACAGGTTAGGATACTGGTGTCTCGCGAGGCACCCTTGCGGGTTGTACGACCCTCATCCCACGAGGCCCCACTAGTTGACTACTCTTAGTCCCATGAGGCTAAGTCAAATTTGGGGAGGATGCTAGTACCATGTTGTTGAGGATGAGGAAGAGCTACAGATCTGTAATCTTATGTATCAGGTCAACTACATGTGTAAAGGTATGTCTATATGCATGTTTTGAAGGTTACATGTTGGTAATGTTATGGTGCATGCTTGAGGCATGTCTTTGGTATATTGTTGAGACACTAACACATAATTGAGGCACATATTATGTGCATGGTGTGAGGCATATCTTTGGTACATATATGAGGTACATTTCTTGGTGATACTGATGTATGTTTGAGGCATTTTTGATGAGGTTATGGCACATGTTTTAGGTACATGCATTGGATGTTTTGGTACATGGTTAAGGCATTTTTGGTAATGTAGGTTCTTGGTTGAGGTACACCATTGATTCTATGTATTTTGTCTATGACATGATTGAGACATATCATGAGTTATATGGAACATGTTTGATGGTATCTCTTGGTACATGGTTTATGGATGTTGGCACATACTTGAGGCACATGGTTTGAGGTACATCTTGGATACATGGTTGAGTGATGTTATGGTACCTTTGTATCTTGTTTTTGGTATATGATTGAAGTATATGGTTGACTGCATATCATTGATGTTTTGGAACATGGTTGAGACACATATATTGATGATGGTATGATACATGGTGAGACACTTCTTAGGTATGTTGGTACTTGGTTGAAGCACATCATTGATGATATCTTATGGTACATGATTGATGATATTGAGACACATATTGGTGATGTTATGGTTTATGAGTTGATGATGATATGATACATTGCTAGAGGCACCTCTTGGTGATATTGGTACATGGCGTGGTACAGGTTCTGGTACATGGTTGTTGTACATGGTATGGTATAGGTTTTGGTACATGGTTGGCGTACATGGTATGGTACAAGTTCTGGTATATGTCTGAGCTACATGGTTGATGTACATGGTATGGTACAAATTTTGGTACATGGTTGATGTACATTATATGGTGATGGTTTTGGTATCCATGTGAGTGGATATAGTTATATTGGTTGATGATGGTATATCAGTGACAATGGCAATGAATGTGATGGTGAAAAGGATTGTGACAGGTTGGATGATTGGTTCATCATCAATTTCAGGTTGATGTGATGGTGACAATTACAGGTTGATGTGATAGTGATAGTGTCAGGTTGGATGACAGGTTGATGAGACAGTGGCAGTGACAATATCAATGGTAGTGACAGTATCAGTGGTAGTGATAGGTTGAGTCTACAATTATATCTTAGGGTGGCATGCCGAAGCAAGGAAAGGGGGTTGTATCCTCATTCAGGTTGGTGTTGAAGAACATAGGGATTTGGAGCTTCCTTCAGGTTGGATCCTGTAAATCAGGGGGTCGTAGCCTCCTTCCAGTTGGAGCCAGAGAACATAGGGAGTTGGATATTCCGTCAGGTTGGAGCCTGTAAACTAGGGGGTTAGAGCCTCCTTCCAATTGTAACTAGAGAATTCAGGGAGCTGTAGCTTCCTTCAGGTTGGAGCCTCCTTCTAGTTGGTGTTGGAGAATCTAGGAAGTTATAGCTTCCTTCAGGTTGGAGCCTGTAAATCAGGGAGTTGGTGCCTCCTTCCAATTGGTGCTGGAGAACTGGGAAGTTGGTGCTTCTTATGAATGCATTCTTTATATATATAAGAAATCATTCAGTGGTTTTCTCCCATTTGGGTTTCCACGTAAATTCTAGTGTATTGTGTATCCATGGTTGTTTATTATGCACCAATGAATGATACTGTTTATGATGCAATGATATACTGAATGCATAAGTGATAAACTATTTAATACTGTTGATAAAGTTGAAGTTTATATATATTGTGATTAAAAGTGGTAAAAAGTGCTCATATTGATTCACAACCCGTCTCAGTATTCCAACAACATGCACATTTACTCCATAGAGAAAGTGGATAATTTAACACTCTATGATCCATCCATAGAAAATGAGGAAAATGAGGAACCGATCTTAAGTACAATAGGGTACTTGTCACCAAAAGCTCTAGAAGAGTTAGTAGAAGACACAATTTTGTATGAGAATTCCACAACAAATATATGGGGTAATTAATAACTCTAACATGTTGGGTTTAAAGAACAACTTCTAGGCAAGGCCAAGTGGTTCTTAAGGGAGAAAGTTGAGAAATTTTTTCCTCAACCCCTTTAGTAAAATATTTTGGGAATTGAAATCCTTCTAAAATGGGGAAGTATGATCTGAAATGACTCACCATATACTTTGTCATCCATTTTGGTACGTTGCAGGGTGGAAAATTAATGTCATGGACTTGTTAGGCCCATCATAGAGGCAAATCTTGATTTGGTGATTTGGGGTCGAGAAACATCTAAAGTCTACTTCAGGCTTTAAATGACTTCTTTAGGGGTCAAAACTTTAGGAACAAAGCACCATCTACTTGACATTGTTTTACTCCTTGAGAGTTTTCCAAAAATCCAAAGGGCACCTCAGTTAGAGTTCATACGAGGGATTTATTCCTCTAAAAGTGTCTAAAATTTGACCCACACTTTTATTGTAGTACTAGGTGGATGCCATTCAAGTTTCATTACTCACATGTGGGAGATATCCACTTGTGGACTTTCAAGAAGATTCTAGAGTATCCAAACCCCAACCCTAAGTGAGAGTTGGGGCATGAAAAAAGCCTAACCCTAACCCTAACCATACACAACTATGAAGACATGTTAAGAACTGAGACACAAGTAAATGAATGGTTTCTATTCTTATTGTACAATGATTTACCATTCATAGTTAAGTAGTGAAATGAGTGGGACATGATAGTATCACAAAGGAAGAAGAATACCTTGTAGTGACAAATCACAAACCACAATGTCTATTGTACTTCATAATGAGAATTTCTTTTGTTTCTTGCATTTCAATTTGAGAAGAAATGAGCAATACAAAAACCTCATTTTCTTGCTAGGTTTTTCTACATTGGGTTTCTTAGGGTACATTGTATGTTTAATTTGTTAATAATGTTGTGTAGTTTTCTTACTATGGGTATTTTCTTATATTATCAATTCATTTCATATTTTGGGTGAAAATATTTTAATATTACATTTTAATCATAATAAATCATTACAATTTATAGTAGCATTTAAGGCATGCAGTGACACACTATATAGTGTAATATCGACAACAATGTAGAAAATAGTGACTGATAAACCTACACAATAGGATAAATGCTAACAAATTCTTAACAAAAATAGAAAGTTAACAATGAAACACATACAAAATACACAATATATTTACCTTGGAAATCGTTAACTAGGAAAACCATAAAAACCAAGAGCTGCACCTCTTTCTATTGTATTTTTTTTTTTTTAACAACACAATATCAAGTATTCCACAATGTCAATCAATCCTAATCCACTAAGTGGTATTAGATTACAATGAGTCAAAAAGTTGTGTCGGGATGCACAATGCCTTTAAAAGAATATAAAACATATCCAACAATCTCTCACTTATTCAATACTTAGAAAAAAAGGGGGCCAAACATTCATAAAATAAAGTTCTAAGGAAGTATATGCCATTGCTTCCCTACACTAATATAATTTCTTAGTGTTGCTAGAATTTGTCGATGAGTTTTCCACATTCTTCAAGGTGTCAAAATTATTCAATAATACCTTGTTGTCTTCAACCATGTTTCTTACAAAATGGTTCCATGCATTAATATGCTTGGACTTAACATGATAAGCAAGGTTGTTTGCTAGGAAGATTGCTCTTTGACTATTGCAATCTATCTTTACAAATTTTGTACAAGGCAAATATCTAAACAAATTCTATGTAACGATAAAGCTTCCTTACTCCCATAAGTGGCTATCATGTACTCAACTTATGTAGTTGATATTGCAACTACAACCTACCTCTTGCTCATCTAGTTGATTGCTCCACCAAATAGGTTAACCACAAACCACTTGTAGATTTTTTATGATTAAGATATACAACCTAGTTTGCATGAACAAAACCCTATACATCTATCACTTTGTTTTGACCAAATCTTACTTGGTAGCCAATTTCATAATCTAAAGTGCTAGACAAATATCCAAAAACCCTCTTTACAATTTTCCAATGTTCTTTTCCCAATTTTGACATATATCTACTCAAAACTCCCACTTCATGGGTAACCTTTAATCTAATATGTACCATAACGCACATCACACTTCCAATTTATAATAAAATTATACAAAACAATGTCCCTATTATTATAACCTTTGATTTAATATATATAATTGATTTGGTGATTTAGCTTGAGTAATAATTTATAATAGAAAAATATATAAATAAGTGTTACATGGTATAGAAAAAGTATATAATTGATTTGGTAATTTATCTTGAGTAATAATTTATAATAGAAAAATATATAAACAAGTGTTACATGGTATAGAAATATATATATTTTTTAAAATATAGATAAGGTTAATGAGTAGTGATAGTAAAGATTAAAAAAAATACAATTGTTAAAATATGTTTTATGATACTTCTCATATATTGAAAGGCCTCACATTATGTAATTATTTATCATTTATATAAATAAATGAAGTAAGCCTATAACCCCAACAAATTTATATTAAATCTTTAAACAATAAAATTATTATATTATTATATTAAAATATAATATGAATTTTTAGATAATAAAAGGCTTAAATACTAATATAAAATAAATCTTTGTTAGAGAAATGAAATAAAGACATTAAGAAATTAGCTCACAACATTATGTAATTATTTATCATTTATTTAAATAAATTAAGCAAGCCTATAATACCAACAAATTTATATTAAATATTTAAACAATAAAATTATTATATTTTATATTAAAATATAATAAGAATTTTTAGATAATAAAACTCAAATTTATATTAAATATATAAACAATAAAATTATTATATTTTATATTAAAATATAATAAGAATTTTTAGATAATAAAACTCTTAAGTACTAANGATCCGAGCAGGTCCTTCAAGAAAAATAGTTTAAGCACTGGAAGGAATATCATGGAGTACGCTGAGATTGGAGTACCACAGTTTGATGGTCATAATGGTCAGATCTATGAGATGTTGAGAAATAGGATGAAAGAATTTCTAGGAGCACAAGGGTATGATGTTTGGTACTCATTTTTTACATGATACACCAGTTCAAAGAAACCAAAGAATGCAACCAAGAAGGAATTGAATAGAAACAACAATATAGAAATGAATTTTATCTTGGAAGGATTACTGGATCTAGTAAAAGAAAAAGTGGGACAATGTTCATTAACCAAAGAACATTGGGATAAGCTACATAATCTATACTTTAAGGAATCCCATTATATTGCATAGCTATAGAATGCTAATAAGAATAAATAAGATGCTCAAGTGGAACA
>SNQJ01S0096625.1:0-18716 GCA_010110895.2 Picea sitchensis | reverse complement strand
TTTTAAAACAATTTTTTAATTTTAAAAATCATTACTTTGTTAAGAAATTAAAGTATAAGTAGTAATGATTGAAATTTAGTTATAGAAAACATTTATATTCACTCCCCTGAGTGTTATGATTCATTTTTGGCTTTGTTTCTAGGTTTTAGTAAACATACTTCATCTTTGGAATAACCAAGGAAGAGAGTTAACATATATTTCATGAATACAAGCATGAGAGTTAACCCCAAGGGGATTCTTGGCTCAAACACAGAGTTCTTGAGACTAAAGTGCATAAAATCAAGTTAATCGTTTGAAGAAATAGGAGGAGCATAAATTCTGTGTTTCGTGTGAGCAAGAATTAACTTATCTTGCTGGTTATATATCACAGTGCTCACCCTTGCGTATGATTTTTGTGTTTGGATTATGGGGTATATGGCATCGTTAGTGAATTTGAGCATTGTTGCGTAGAATGCCAGTGACATTAACAATTATACAATGATAGTTGAAGTGCTCTAATTTGCAGATGCAACAATTTCAAAAAAACAATATTCACACTGGAACACCAAACGCTAGGAATGTCACCTCTCTTGCCATGCTTTGGCTTGGGAACAATATATAAACCCTAATACAATTCCAAATAATCTCGAGATTTCAATAGATCATATCTCTGCTAGGCAGACCAACCATCTTCGCCTTCTCTCAAATGATAATACCTTTTCTTTTGCCTTCAAAAACAACAATCCAAGTAGTGTTCTTCTGGTGAAAATCTGCAGATTAGACTTGATTGGAGAATCCAATCTTCACTTGCCTCATAGTTCTTAGGAGGAATCACGGCTAGGCCTTCAATGCTAGGCTCTCCACTCAGATATCAGGGGTCTACACACTATTTTAATGGATATAATGGCTACAATGGCTAGTGGTGATCCAGATTTAGGAGCAGAACGAATTGATTAACAGACTGAATACAATAAACACAAAGATATGAAGAACAACACAAATATACAGTGAATAATATCTTCTATTGAATAAATGAAATAGGCTGACACTGTAAAACTTCAGAATGAAAACGGTTGCTCGAATGGTGGTAGCTATCTCTGAGAAGCGATGTGGATTCTACACGCATCCGTCTAAGAATAATGATTACAATGAGGCTCCAGAGGCTTTTTTAACAATACTCATGAATTCCAAAACCCTAGACATCCAAAAAACCTAACCCTAGGAGATGAAACTCCAAAAGTTATGTGGGACCCTATGGGTAAGTTGGTACCTAAACTTCTCTGGGTCGTAACTTTTGAATACGAACTCCATTTTAGGCGTGTGAATGAACCTGGAAGTAAAAAAGGATGTGATGACATGAAAACATACAAAATAAGACAATTGGATTAGGCGGGAGGCCACCAGTACCCACCTGGAAGATGTGTAGGGCTTCAGACAACCCCGGAAGTGTAGAACCCACAATTACAAAGAAGTACAAAAGAACGTGTTGAACTAAAAACTGTCAAGAGGAGCCAGTTGGAATAGGTGGGTGGCCACCAATATCCACTTGGATCAATCCTCCCCCCTTAGGAAGAAATGGTATCCATTTCATTGAGTTGCCCCATTAGGTGAGAAAAATTCTGCTGAATTTGGCCCTAGGTGAGCCACTTTCCTTGGTGTAGGAGATGCCCTGCCTTGACAACCTGATAAAGCTGTATCCTCTACTGGCGAGTGACCTTGAATTGTGTGTCCACTATCTGATCAGTGGATGCCTATTCCATGCAGTCAGGGTTGATATTTGTTGGTTTTAGTTGTTCCACGATCTCTGAGGTGTCCAATAATGGTGGAAAATATGGCCAAAGGAGGTCCACATTGAACAATGGGTGAAAGCCAAGGAAGGGTGGAGTGTTTAGCTCAAAAGAATTTCTACCCACAACTTTGGTGATAGAGTAAGGCCCATAGCGAAGTGGTTAGAGCTTCCGATGGGCCCCTGCAAGATGTTCTTTCCACAAATGTAACCAGACCTTGTATCCAACCTAAAACTGGTGCGGTACCCTATGTTGATCATGGCGTTGGTTGTACTTAGCATTAGCTTTCTGCAAAATCTCATGGACATATTGGAATATGTTTTGAATCCACTCAATGAATCTGGTGGCTTTGTCGGTCTCAAACTGAACATGGGAAGAGTTTGTCTATGTGGTTGCAAGACGTAGTGCAACATCAATGGGACCCAAGGGTTGGAATCCCATCCCCACCTGAAATGGGCTATGGCCAGTGGAGCTATGGAGTGCCCTATTGTAACTGTGTTGAACATAGGGGAGACTCTCATCCCATGTATGCAGATGCTTAGAGTTGTACATGCACATGATGTGCACAATCATCCAATTGACGATCTCTGTTTGGCCATCGGTTTGGGGGTGGAAAGTAGTGGATTTAGTGAGCTTGGTGTCCAACAGTGATCAAAGACTTGACCAAAATGTGTTGAGGAACCTGCCGTCCCGGTTGAAGATGATGTTTTGTGGTATCCAAAATGGACCCACACTCATTCGATGAATATCTTGGAAACATCTACCGCTTTGATGTTCTTCTTGTAGGCTGTGAGGATGGCCATATTCGAAAATAGATCAACGACCACAAATACAATGTCATTTCCTTGCTTGGTGGATGGAAGGCTAGACATGTAATCCATCGAGATGGATTCCCAAGGCTTCTTGGGAGTAGGAAGAGGGGTGTATAAGCCTTTCTTTTTGATGGTTGGCTTGGAAATGGAACATGTAGTGAAAGATCTGATATACTTTCTGATGTCCTTTCGAAGTTTTGGCCAATAAAAATGTTTCTGTAGAATGACCACAACTTTCTCAACGTCAAAATGTCTTGCCATTCGACTGTAGTGGGATTCCCAAATCAACTTTGCATGCTCGCTTGCAGGAACACAGAGATGGACTAGATGGCATAAAAGTCCATCCTGAATGTGAAAATCAGTGACATTCGCACCTGTAACCAAGAGTTGATAGGTGGTGGTGAAGTCCGGATATTGCTGATAAAGTTGGGGCCACTCAGATGCCTCATGTCCACAGGAATGGAGCACATTGGTGAGTGCAGCCACGGGAGGTCGACTGAGGTAGTCAATGACACAATTTGTACTCCTTGTCTTATACTTGATGTTGAGATGGAGATGCTGCAGGTAGGTGGACCACTTATGATGGTGATCGTTCTGCAACTTCCCATGTGTCTGTATGAACTGCATAGGCTTTTGATCAGTGTGGATGATCGTCTCCTTTCCCATAATGTAATGTTTCCATTGACGACAAGATTGTACAATGAAATACATTTCCTTGTCATAGGTGGGGTATTTCTGGATAGTATCTTAGAGTGTCTCACTATGGTATGCCACCAGATGATTGTACTGAGTGAGAACTGCACCTAGAACATTGTTAGATGCATCAGTCTCAATATTGAATGATTGTTGAAGATAGGGAAAGGAGAGTATTGGAGCTGAGCACAATCGATGCTTCAGATGATCAAATGCTTGTTTTTGTTCCTTTCCCCACACAAATTTTTCCCTGCCACCACCCTTGGTCACCTTGATGAGGGCCCATGAAATACGAGAGAATCCCAACATGAACCGTCAGTAGAAGTTGGCCAATCCCAAGAATCTCTAAAGCTCAGTTAGTGTGGTCAGGGCTGGCCAATCATAGATGACTTGGATCTTAGCTGGATCAACATGTACCCCATGCTCATCAACAATGTAGCCCAAGTATTGGACCCTGTTCATGCCAAAGGATTTTTTTTCCAAGTTGGTATATAGCTTGTGTTGCCACAGAGTGCTCAAAACCTGTTGAATATGCCACATGTGCTCCCCTAAAGTTCTGCTGAAGATAAGGATGTCATCCAAATATACCACCACAAAAGAGTTAGTGAAGGGTCTCAATACATCATCCATCAACCTCATAAAAGTGACTGGTGCATTTGTTAAGCCAAAGGGAATGACCAACCATTCAAAGAGACCTTATTTAGATTTGAAATATGTCTTCCATACATCAGTTGGTTCGATGGGAACCTAGTGGTAGCCAAACTTTAGGTCAATATTGTTGAATAACTTTTCCCCCTTGAGTTGGTCAAGAAGGTCATCAATCTGGGGAATTGGGTACCGATTCCTGACTGTGATTTTATTTAATGCTCTGTAATCAATGTAGAGTCGCCATGTCCCATCCTTCTTCTACACCAGTACAATCGGGCTGCCGCAAGGGAAGGAGCTCGGTATGATGTGCCCCTTTTTAAGAAGCTCTTGGATCTGATGCTTGATTTCGTCATTTTCCATCATCGAGCAATGATAGACTGGTCCATTAGGAAAGGGTGAAATGGGGGTGAGATCAATTGGATGCTTGACTTGGCAGTGCATTCGTACCCCAGTGGGTGAGGAGAAGATGTCTATGTACTCTTCCACGATATCGTCCACTTTCTTCTGCTACAAAGAGAGGTTCTATGTAGAGGCCACAGATGTGGAGGGGACCTTCTACTTATTGTGAACATGGATCACAAAGAAGATGAACTTCACGGTCTGTGAAATGACCTTACTGCATTGCTTAGTAGAGATTAAAGAAAGAGCGGTAGGCAACACTACCTCTGGTATCCAGTACAATTGTCTACCCAAAATAAAAATAACACTGCGGGGTATAGACTCATACACAAGATGAAGCTTCAGCAAATATGGTTTTCCTAAAAGAACATCACAAACTTCAAGGGGAGAAATATTAGACAATACCTTGTCTTTGAAAGGCTTGATTCTGTAGGGAAGATGACATTGTTGGCTGACACAAAGATCTCTTCCTTGGAGAAGCCAACTAAGGGTGTAGGGTTGTGGGTGCAGTGTCGTATGGCAGGTCAGCCGCTTGATGATATCTGTTGAGATCAAGTTCTTTTGACTGCCTCTATCGACAATGAAATGAAGCAGAGCCTCCTTTACCCACATCTATGAGTGAAAGAGGCGTTCCCATTCCTCTGGCTCCTTTGGTTCTCTTGGCTGGACTTTGGTGGTAGCGACAATGGAACTGGGTTCAACATAGATAATCTACTTCCCTCCTTCTGGATTCTATTCGGAGTCAGAATCGACCTCTGAATTAGAAGCCTTTAGCTTGGCCACGAGTGACTAGTTGGAGCGACATTCTTCAATGTTGTGTGAAGGGATTTTATGGTATTCACACCATTTTCCCGTGTCCTTCTTCATCTTCTCATTTCCCTTCTTGTGTTGCGGCTTGAAATGGTTGTACTGAGAGTGGAAATATTTTCTCTGTCCCTTGTTGTGTGGGTTGGGACTGCCTTTTCCTTGCTTCAACTGTAAGGATTTTGCAGATCCAAAATCTCGCCTCTTCTGCTTAAATTTTAGCTCAATCTTGACAACATATCTATAATCCGTACCCAACGAGGCAATGTCTAGAAAATCCATTTCTTTTTAAATGTATCTATGCCAAAAACCATAGTATTTTAGCACCATATGTCGCTCAGAGTCTTTGATACCCAATTTGGTGCACAGGGTATGGAAAATATTTGTGAAATATGGTAATGTCTAGTCCCTTTCCTGACGCAGGGTGGTCCATCTAGTGTACTACTCCTCGTAGATTCAACAAGGTAGTACTGTTATTTAATGGAATCCCAGAAGGAATCCCATGTAGGGGAAAGTGAAAATGTTCCAGATTCCTATATGGCCCTTTTCTCAGAGTAAGTATCCCACCAGTCCTTAATGTGAGGGACAACATTGAGGAGTGCAAAAGTAATCTTTTCCCTATCGGAAAAATTGTGGACCGTGTTAACAACAATTTTTGTCTTGGGCACAAGAGTACCCAAGTCTGTAGGTTGCACGAGGAGCACCCAAGCACAGCACGAAAAAATCTCATTTCAGGCTACACGTCAAGCGAGCGGGCCAAGTTTTGTTGTCGGTGGTCGAGATCCATCTATAGGGAAGAATCGACGGTCATCGGGATTTCAGGGCTACCAAGTTGCCCGAGATATAGCACAAGAGAGGGCACCTATATTTCAGGACAAAGTTTGGGCTGTCCGATCCAGTTGGGGTAGGTGGTAGCCAATCGACATTATGGGGATCGACATTTCGGGAGACAGGGGATCTCCCATCCACTGCAGCTGAAATTGCTGAAATGCGAAATGCCAAAGGCACCTTTGAAGACGAGCCCACGGTCCTAGCGCTAGGTCACGTCCAACGAGCCTGGGAATGGAGGTAACCCCCCTTTTAATGACAAAGCCATCTCGGTCATTCATCTAAAGGGCACGCGATTCACATCCGTGCTTTCGCAGTTTGGACAATTGGGAATTTGAGGAAGAAGCGCATCACGAACCTCGGTACAAGAAATCCCGAAAGGATCGGGACCATTCATCAGAAGGACATGCAACGCAAGATCTGAGTCATGGGTGGGGCCTTTCAGGATTTTCATAGTGAAACCGCTGATGTCATCTCAGCTGTTCGATCCAAAGGATGCGTGGCACAAGATCTAGTCACGTCGTCATTTCGGTATTCGAGAGTTCAAAAGGTGAGGGGTTTCTCGTCAATTCACATCTCGAAACCCCAAACCCCGAAATGCCGAAAGCGCCCAGAGTCGGACCCACGGTCATAACACCCGATCATAGAGGAACAAGCCTGGGGGAAAGGTGCTAGCGTGCACCATGTAATGAGATGGGTCGCAAAACACCAATGTCATCTCAGCCGTCCGATCCAGAGGACGCGTGGCGCAAGATCTAGTCACGTCGACATTTCGGTATTCGAGAGTTCAAAAGGTGAGGGGTTTCTCGTCAATTCACATCAAAAAGCCCTGAACCTTGAAACACTGAAAGCGCCCAGAGGATAAGCGCAGGGTCACAACTCGTGGTCACTTGGGGAAATAGAAAAATATGTACAAAGGGGGCCAAAGGTGCCGATTTAAGCTTCAGAAGGGGGGCATCGTGTTCTCCAGGTGCCGGTTCGACTTGATCTCGATCCTGATACCTGCTTGGAATGAATGAAGAAGAGAGGGGGTGGTTGAAACCTCGCCTCACTCATTAATTGCAAGGTATGGAGGTCCCGACAGGAAGTCCATCAGTGGTAGTCATCTGTACTAGTTTTTTCCACAGAAGCCATGCTGAGTCCTCGACTCACCAGGGAAGCCTGCGTATGCTAATTCAACATTTAATGGTTCAGCTACCCCTTAGCATGAGCCATGCAGAGTTAAGATGGAATATGACGGAGGAGTACATGCCAGATTTGATTGAAGAGACGCCCCATCTTGAAAGTCTAAGATGCCTCTGTTGGGCAAATGTTTTGGAGTATATATACTTAGTTTTGATTTTTTGTTAGGGGAGGATCGATGGTTGAACAAGGATCCCAATTGTAAAAGCTTTAACGAAGCACTGGTTATTCAGGTTATGTATTAACATCTGCGACTTCTTTCCTTATGAATGCCAGCTTCTTTCCATGTCTTTGTTCATACTGCATTAGAAGAGCTCAGAATTGGAGGATCCAGTCGAGTTGTTGCTGTTATAGGATGATGTAGGTTGGATCACTGTAACAACTGCATTGTCTCTAATCGGTCTTGTGATTTTCTCAACGCTGAATGACTTGGAATTGGAGGATCCAGTCAAGTCACCCCTTCAGTTACCCGAAACTCTGAACCAAGAGGATCTTGCATTTAGAGTTTTTCTTCTGCAAACCACTGAAAGGCCTGTTGCCCGAGGTAGTTTTTCTCACTCCTCTCACCAAGTCTTCCACCCACTCATTTTACAATCAACCCATTTAATGAAGTTAGATCAAGACCTCCTTTATTCTTTACATACCAGACCTCGTCCCTGAGCTAGACTGATTTTGTCCTAGGTCTCTAACCATTTGATCATCCATTAAACTTATCATTACATAAAACTGATGGGCATTGGGCTCTGCTCCTGTCGCAATCCAGGAGTGACTTATGACGCTAACATTTCTGGCGCCGCTGCCGGGGACGAAGTTGAAAATTTTCCTTGGGATTGAATGACATCGAGCCTCTGATTCTGAAGGTGCATTAGGTATCAGAGCCTTTGAATATTTCTACTGTGCACTTGGTGACTCCATTGTGGTGACTCCACTGTGGAAAACCTGCCGTGTTAATTGTGGCTTTCAGAGGCAGACACACGCGGTCCCATCCACAATTGTCTCTAGCTACACCTGAAATTGATCCGGAGGTGGTTCTCAAAAAAGGAAAGGCCTCTGAAGGAGAAGCTTCCACTGTCGAACCAGGTAATCTGTCATCTCCTTCTATAGGAACTCCATTTTCTCCTCCTCAGTTTCTTAACAGACCTTTTTCTGAGGTTTCCCATTTCCTGAATTTTGGGAGTGTTCCTGTTGAGTTTTCCTCTCCTGGTCTGGGATTGGAGGGAGAAATCCTTGTCACTCCCCTCTCCCCTGAAGCTGTACTTTGGCGTAGACCCAGGACCACAAAATATTGCCCCACTCCTATCTTTACCACTCCTCTTCTTGTTACTATTGCCACTTCTGCACAAAGAGAAGCATCTGCTGACTTAAGCCCGTTAGCCTTCTCCCTAAATCCCCTATTGTTTCCCATTCCACTTAGAGACTCATTCCCAGTAGCCCCTTCATGAACTCCTTCTCCTCCAAGTTCTCCTCCACCTAATATTCCTATGGCTCGTGCTAATCCCCCTCTAAATAAAATGGATTCCATAGTCTCTACCAGATATTCTCCCTTAATCCTACCCCATCCTATGAATCCTCTCCCTACTGGAGATTACCTGAAGTATATGCCCAAGTTCACTGTAGAAGGGGACATAACTATGGAAGAGCACCTGGATGCTTTATACAGTTATGCAGACAACTTGAACATTGAAAATGAAGATGTCTGGATGAGAGTAGTCATCCAAAACCTGGATGGCGAGGTGAGGAAATGGTTTAGGGGATTGGCCTCTAGATCTATTGCTGGAATTGAAGCTCTAGATGGTGCTTTCCTGAGGCAGCGGGGAGATAAGAAGGATTTCATGTATTACATGATAGAGTTCGGGTCTTTGAAGAATATGGAAGGAGATTCTGTCTCTGACTTCTCCAAAAGATTCAATAAGATGTATAATAAGATTCCTACTGAGATAAAGCCCTCAGAAGCCTCTGCCAAAATTTCTTATGCTAGTGCATTCGAACCTGACTTCTGTATTCTATTGAGAGAAAGAAGAGCTACCTCCCTAGATCAGATGCAAGATGTTGCCATAGAGGTGGAATCTAACGTATTAGCAGCTGATAGGTTGAGAAACAAGACTGATGCAGATAGGAGAAAGGGAAGATCTGAAGCCTCAACTTCTGGCCCCTCGGTGCCTCACCCTCAAGTGGATGAACTGACCAAGATGGTGAAGTCTCTGTATGCAAAGATGGAGAGAATGAAGGTGGAGGGGAGGCAAGAATACAAAGGTCCTCAAAATTCTGAAAACAAAGGAGGATTCAGGAGGCCAAACAATATTTCTCCCCTGACTATGAAAAGAGACTAGAGGGGAAGAGATAGAGAAGACCAAAAAATTCAGGCCCCTTTTCAAAATAATTTTGTGGCTGATGAGGAAGAAGGGGAAACAGATGGGCTTGATCTTGAAATCCACTGCTTCAGAGACGCTCCTCCTTTTCCTCATTTCACTCAATCAACATACGAGGAATATCTCGTGGACAGTCAGCTAAATGAACTTAGCAAGGGAGACGAGGCTAGTAGCTGCCAAGGCAGGTATAACCTGAGGTCCAAGAAAAAGATAGCAACACCTGATGTTCCTGAATAGTTCCCTAGAACAGAGAAACCTGCTAGTGTAGTAGGTGACAACAACAAAGGTAGGAAGGCTCAACCCCTCCCTCCAATGGTCCAAAGTCATGTTCCTGAAGTGAGGGAAATCCCAAAGCTTGCATCTTCTTTTAACTTTGAGCATGAAATTCAAAAAATTAGAATCCGTGTGCCCCTCACCGAATTGATTAAATAGGAAGAGTTCAAAAAATGATTCTCTGAGCTATTACAGTCTAAATCCTCATGCTTTCCCACAGACTCCATCAATTTGCAAGATGAAAATCCTGCAGTTATTCTAGGTCCTATGGTAGAATACAAGAATGATTCATCCCCTCCCTTCTACACATCCTTGAATATACATGACAAGGTGCTGCACAACTGTTTGATGGATTCAGGGGCTTCCCACAACCTCATGCCCAAAATTTTCATGGAAGAGTTAGGACTAGAAGTCACCAGACCCTATCATGACCTCTATTCCTTTGACTCTAGGAAAGTCTAATGTCTAGGAGTCATCAAAGACCTGGTCGTGACCTTGTTTCAATTGCCCATGAAAAGTGTGGTCATGGATGTTGTAGTGGCTGATGTCCCCCCCAAGTTTGGTATTTTTTTCTCAAGATATTGGATAAAAAGAATGGGGGGAACTTTGTAGATGGACCTAACCTATGCTACTATTCCATTATTTGGAGGGGAACATAGGAGATTATACAGAGAAGCCCAGCTGGCCTATATAATCAGTGATGAAGCCAATCCTACCAACCATCCCATTTTTTCCCTGGAAACTGATTTAGGTTCCAGTTTACTACAACTCACTAATGCTCCCGATCCTCCTCTAAATCTCAGAAAGAAACCCACCACTTCTCATGAATTTCCTCCCTCCATCACCCTCGTCTGGAAAATGTTTTTCGATGGAGCCTTTTCCAAGGAAGGCGCTGGTGTTGGGGTATTTTTTGTGTCACCCACTTAGGAAACCATATCTCTGTCATACAAGATAGAATTTGAAGCTACCAACAATGTGGCAGAATATGAAGCTCTTATTCTAGGATTAAGAGTTGCAAAAAAAATGAGAATTCAGGAGGTAGCAATGTTCGAAGATGCAGAATTGGTAGTCCAGCAGATTATAAATGCTTATCAGGCTAAGCATCCTAGACTCAGGAGTTACAGAAACGAGGTATGGGACCTAATTGACAGTTTCTTCTCAGCATTTAACATTTCTTTCGTCCCAAGAGAGAAGAATACATTGGCAGATTCCTTGGCTACATCAACACGCAATTTCAAAGTGCCCTTGCCACCCAAATTCAGATACGATGTGGAAGTAAAATACAGGCCCTCCATACCTGACAATGTCAAACATTGGAAGGTGTTTGAGGATGATCTTGAGATCAAAATATTCTTAGAGACTGTTGAAGAATTTTCAGAGATGCATATTGACCAAGACTCTGTCTCTGAAGAAAAGATTGATGAGGGTAATTTTCTGAATAAGATTGTAGAGTGTAACATTGTGCAGCTGCCCAACAATCATATTCGAAGGGGACTGGTTCCTTCGGAAAGGATTTTTGATAGAAATGATGTGGCATTAAAAGGGGGAATATCAAAGGATGACGCTGATACAACTCAGTGCAACATTGGCACAGAGAATGAAACCAAGTTTGTCAATTTGTCCAGAAGTCTGACAAAGGAGCAGAGGGCCGAATACACTGAACTATTGAGGGAATTAGCTGATGTTTTTTCCTGGACCTATGAAGATCTCAAAACATATGACACTTTTTTCATTGAGCATAAAATCCTGTTGAAAAGGGAGGCAAATCCATTTAGGCAGAAGCTAAGACAGATCAATCCTATGCTACTGCCTATCATGGAAAGGGAAGTGAAGAAGCTGCTACAGGCCCAGATCATCGTGCCACTGAGATATTCAGAGTGGGTGGCCAACTTGGTCCCAGTAAGGAAGAAGAATGGAGAAATCAGACTCTGTGTAGATTTTAGAAACCTGAACATGAGCTCACGAAAGTACAATTACCCCTTACCAAAAATGGAGCATATATTGCAGAGGGTAACATGAGCATCCAGGATTTCCATGATCGATGGCTTCTCTGGCTACAATCAAATCTCTGTTCTGCCCGAGGACAGGGAAAATACGACATTTACCACTCCATGGGGCACATTCNTTCATGTATGCTAAAATGCATTTTGGATTGATGAATGCAGGGGAAATGTTTCAACGTGCCATGGACATAGATTTCATTGGGGAAAGGGACAAGTTTGTTTTCATCTATCTGGATGAAATAATCGTCTTTTCAAAATCTGATAAAGAACACTGTGGTCACCTCAGGAAGGTTTTCCTGAAATGCAAGAGTTTTGGCATTTCATTGAATCCCAAGAAATCTCTGTTCGCCATGAAGGAGGGAAAATTAATGGGCCACATAGTATCAATAGAAGGAGTCAAGATCGATCCTAGCAAAGTTGAAGCAATACAGGCCTTATCAATCCCAATATCCAGGAAGGAGGTCCAATCTTTCCTTGGTAGGATTAATTTTCTAAGGAGATTTGTCTCTAACTTTGCTGAAGGGGTGAGACTTATAACAACCATGTTGAGGAAAGGAAATGAAGTGAGGTGGACTTCTGAATCACGAAGTTCCTTTGAGCACATAAAGAAGGCCTTGACTGAAGCTCCTGTGCTTATCAGTCCCGATTACTCAAAGGATTTCCTTATTTTCTCCTTTGCCTCACCTGACACAGTGGCTGCTGTTTTATTACAGACAAACGAGGCCAGGCTAGAGCAGCCTATTGCCTATTTTAGCAAAGATCTAAGGGATGCCGAAGTCAGGTATGACATTTATGGAGAAGCAGGCCTATGCCCTGGTAAAGGCTCTCAAAGATTTTAGAACCTATGTCCTGCAGTAAAAAATCATTGCCTATGTCCCCTCGGCCACTGTTAAAGACATTCTTATTCAGCCTGACATAGATGAAAGGAGGAGTAAGTGGATGGCCAAGATCCTTGAGTTTGACTTAGAAATAAGGCCTACCAAATTAATCAAAGGTCAAGGTTTAACTAAGCTATTGGATGAAGCAAATTGCAAAGCATTGGGGGTAGATTTCATCAATGAATGCGCATAAAATCAACAGGATCAACTGTCTGATATAGACCTTCAAGCAGAACTCCTGTTGGCTCGATGTCCCTGGTGTAAGGATGTCATATATTTTCTGCAGGAGTTACAGCCTCTAGATGGCCTGCAAATAAATGAGGCAAGAGATCTGAAGCTCAAAGCAATCAGATACTGCCTTGTCAATCAAGTTTTATATTGGAAAGATCCCCTGGGGGTGCTTTTGAAATGTATGAATCCACAAGAGGTTGATAGGATCATGGTTGAATTTCATGATAGCCAATGTGGAGGGCATCATTTCTAAAAAGCCATAGCCTACAAAATCCTCAGGGATGGATACTACTGGCCGATCGTATTCACTAACGTATGTAGGAAGGTAAGAGCCTGTATCAAATGTCAAACGTTTACAGGAAAACAACATCTCAAGTCTTTGCCTTTAAATTCTGTGGTTGTTTCAGGACCTTTCCAGCAATGGGGCCTAGATTTTATTGGAGAAATCCACCCTTCTTCCAGTGGGCAGCACAGATGGATCATGACTACTACAGATTTCTTTACTAAGTGGATTGAAGCTATCCCCACCAGGAGTGGTTCCCACAAGGTAATCATTGGATTCCTGGAAGACCTCATCACAAGATTTGGCTTCCCAAGAAAGATTGTTACTGATAACGCAACCTCTTTCAGGGCTGAGCCGTTAGCCAATTTCTGTGAGCAATTCAGGATCAAACTCATTCACTCCACCTCATACTATCCCTAGGGAAATGGTATAGCAGAGTCCTCCAACAAAATCCTGATAAGGATCATCAAAAAACTATTGGAGGACAACAAAAAGGCCTGGCATTCAAAGATGAATTTTTCTCTGTGGACTGATCGAGTGACCACGAAGAGATCTATAGGCATCTCCCTGTTCCAATTAGTCTATGGAGCAGAGGTTGTTTTCCCTTCTCAATTAGCCATTCCTGTAGCAAAATTCCTTCAGGATCATCAAGAAGAGCCTAATGATATGATCAGGAGAATTCATCAACTGGTGGAGGTCCAGTAGGCTAGAGAGCAGGTAATGAGTAGAATTCAGGACCATCAGCAGAGGATCAAGCAGGTTTTTGATAAGAAGGCCAAGAAAGAGGATTTCCATATCAGAGACCTGGTACTGAAATGGGATGCTCCTAAGCAGGATAAGGGCAAGCACGACAAATTTGAGGCCCTGTGGAACGGGCCTTTCAGGATCTTCGAAGTATTTTCAAATAATACCTACAGGTTGCGAGATTTGAAAGATCAAGAAGTTTTCAATGGCCCTGTGAATGGGCATTTCTTGAAAATATTTTTCTCTCGATCCGCACATGGCTCTTCTGCGATTGTAAATATTGTTTTTAGTTTTGTCTTTAATCTTCAAATAATGACTCCATAGCCCAACACTAAGGCACTGAAGATTCAAAATGAGTCCTTAGAGCATCACAAGGATGACTCTATCCCCCATGGAGCCTAATGTTAACAACAATTTTTGTCTTGGGCACAAGAGTACCCAGGTTTGTAGGTTGCACGAGGAGCGCCCAAGCACATCATAAAAAAATCTCATTTCAGGCTACACGTCAAGCGAGCGGGCCAAGTTTTGTTGTCGGTGGCCGAGATCCATCTATAGGGAAGAATCGACGGTCATCGGGATTTCGGGGCTACCAAGTTGCCCGAGATATAGCACAAGAGAGAGAACCTATATTTCATGACAAAGTCTGGTCCGTCCAATCCAGTTGGGGTAGGTGGCAGCCAATCGACATTACGGGGATTGACATTTCGGGAGACAAGGGATATCCCATCCACTGCAGCTGAAATTGCTGAAATGAGAAATGCCAAAGGCACCTTTGAAGATGAGCCCACGGTCCTAGTGCTAGGTCACGTCAAGCGAGCCTGGGAATGGAGGTAACCCCCCTTTTAATGACAAAGCCATCTCGGTCATTCATCTGAAGGGTACATGGTGCACATCCGTGCTTTTGCAGTTTGGTCAATTGGGAATTTGAGGAAGAAGCACATCGCGAACCCTAGTACAAGAAATCCTGAAAGGATCGGGACCATTCATCAGAAGGACACGCGGCGCAAGATCTGAGTCAAGGGTGGGGCCTTTCGGGATTTTCATAGTGAAATCGCTGACGTCATCTTAGCTGTCCAATCCAAAGGACGAGTGGCACAAGATCTAGCCACGTTGGCATTTCGGTATTCGAGAGTTCAAAAGGTGAGGGGTTTCTCGTCAATTCACATCTCGAAACCCCGAACCCCGAAATGCTGAAAGCGCCCAGAGTCGGGCCCACGGTCATAGCACCTGGTCACAGAGGAACATGCCTGGGGAAAAGGTGCTAGAAACATCATGTAATGAGACGGGTCCTAAAATGCCAACATCATCTCAGTCGTCCGATCCAAAGGACGCGTGGCACAAGATCTACTCACATCGGCATTTCGGTATTCGAGAGTTCAAAAGATGAGGGGTTTCACGTCAATTCACATCTCGAAACCCCGAACCCCAAAACGTTGAAAGCGCCTAGAGGATAAGCACAGGGTCACAGCCCGTGGTCATTTGGGGAAATAGAAAAAACTGTACAAAGGGGGCCAAAGGTGCCGATTTGAGCTTCAGAAGGGGGGCACCGTGTTCTCCAGGTGCCGGTTTGACTTGATCTCGATCCCGATACCTTCTTGGAATGAATGAAGAAGAGAGGGGGTGGTTGAAACCTCACCTCACTCATTAATTGCAAGGTATGGAGGTCCCGTAGGAAGTCCATTCGTGGTAGTCCTCTGTACTGGTTTTTTCCACAGAAGCCATGTCGAGTCCTCGACTCACCAGGGAAGTCTGTGCACGCTAATTTAGCATTTAAGGGTTCAACTACCCCTTAGCATGAGCCATGCAGAGTTAATATGGTGTATGGTGGAGGAGTACAAGCCATATTTGATTGAAGAGATGCCCCATCCTGAAAGTCTAATATGCCTCTGTTCGACAAATGTTTTGGAGTATATATACTTAGTTTTGATTTTTTGTTAGGGGAGGATCGATGGTTGAGCAAGGCTCCCAATTGTAAAATATTTAACGAAGCACTGGTTATTCAGGTTATGTATTAACATCTGAGACTTCTTGTCTTATGAATGTCAGCTTCTTTCCATGTATTTGTTCATACTGTATTAGAAGAGCTCGAAATTGGAGGATCCAGTCGAGTTGTAGCTATTATAGGATGATGTAGGTTGGATCACTGTAACAACTACATTGTTTTTAATCGGTCTTGTTATTTTCTCAACGCTGAATGACTTGGAATTGGAGGATCCAGTCAAGTCACCCCTTTAATTACCCGAAACTCTGAACCAAGATGATATTTCATTTAGAGTTTTTCTTCTGCAAACCGCTGAAAGGCCTGTTGCCCGAGGTAGGTTTGCTCACTCCTCTCACCAAGTCTTCCACCTGCTCATTTTACAATCAACCCACTGATTGAAGTTAGATCAAGGCCTCCTTTGTTATTTACATACCAGACCTGGTCCCTGAGCTAGAGTGATTCCATCCTGGGTTTCTAACCATTTGATCATCCATTAAACTTATCATGACATAAAATTGATGGGCGTTGGGCTCTGCTCCTATCACAATATAGAAGTGACTTCTGACGCTAACAGACCGAAAAATACCCTTTGAGCAAATTCAACCATTTATCTACAACATCCAAATCTATTAGTCCTTCAAATAGTGTAATATCAAAATTTACATGTACCTTGAAGGGGGTTGCATGGCCGCTTGATGAAGACGCTTCTCCTGTGAGTAGCCGCTGAAGGATCTTTGCAAAGTTGTCCATCATTTCGTTCCTTTGTCATGCAAGGGATTCCTTGAGCAACATTTTAAAATGATATCCTACTCTATCATCTTTCTTTTCTTCCCCCATGGGTTGGTTTTGGGCTCGATGCGACCGATTTTGCAAAGTCTCGATTGGTTCGAGTCCCAACTTCTTGTACCCAGATCTTGTCGGGGACATGCACGAAGAAAAATAAATGAAGAGTCGACCGCTCTAATACCACTGATCCGGATTTAGGAGATGAATGAACTGATTAACAAACTGAATACAATAAACACAGAGACATGAAGAAAAATACAGATATCCAATGAAAAATATCTTCTATTGAATAAATGAAATAGGCCGAAACTGTAAAACTGCAGAACTGAAACACTTGCTCGAATAGTGGTGGTTATCTCTAAGAAGATATTTGGCTGCTACAATCATGCTTCTATGAAGAATGATTACAATGAGGCTCCAGAGGCCTTTTTAACATTAATCATGAATTCCAAAACCCTAGAGATCCAAAAATCTAATGTTAGGGTCCTAACCCGCACATAGGTAGATCAATATATTTGGATGTAATAAAGGTCAATATTAATAAGGCCTTTCAATAAAATAGAACAAGGCAAATGTAAGAAGACCTAATAGAAGCTTCCGCTTATAGAAGGATATTCCTCTATATGCTTCTCTTGATAGACATATTTAGTATAAATAAGGGTCGAGGGTATGAAAACCCTAGCTTGGAGATTATTGTAACAGAGCGCCGCTCGACTGGAGGTTTCCCCCTCAAAGAGGCTCGTGAACATTGCTTTCTGAATCAAAGTGCTATTTATGTTGTTCTTATATTATTTTTGTGTTATTGTGGAGATTATGCTGGTTGTATTACTATTATTCTGCCATTTCTAGCATTTTATTTCTGTTCTGCGTACTTTTTATATCTGGTATATTACAAGTGGTATCAGAGCACTTTCCTTGGCAGAAATTGTGGGATTTTTTTTTTCCAGGGTAGAGACGTATTCCGACGTCTTTAAGCCACAGAGATCTGTCGTTACGCACATAAACCCGCGGTTGAGGCATTCATACACACATAAAATACAAGTGGTTCTTAAGCGCACATCTATTGGCCACCCTTGTAACCCCTGTTGGTACCCCTTCGAGTGGTAGCGCATCAGACAACACCTGTGTACGGATCGACCTAGATTTCCTGAAGCCCTCTTTAGATAAACCGATCATCTGCCTGACTGCTATAGTGCCACCAAGAACAACACTCGGGAAAATAATTTCTAGTACTTGGGTAGTCGGGTAGTACGGATAAGGGTACGGTCTATCCTCCTTAGTTAGTGCCCTGAGATATTGGGCCGAGTACTACTGTTGAACCCTGCATGTATATCAGAGAGATATAGCATAGGGAAAACCCTTTCCTGTAGAAACCTTGAATACCTAACCTTTGGGGGACATAAACATAAACAAATTCAAACATACAAGATCTATTGCCACGCAATTATGTTCGGGTTGCCAAGTAAATACACATTTCTTTCTGGTTAAGCATTTGGGGATTTCATTGTTGCAGTATTCTTCAGACCATTATTTGAGACCTATTCCATTGGATTCATATCTTCACCCTTATCACATTCATCCATATCATTTTTCGACAAAATTTTTGACCCCGCCCGCCCCTTTTCAGTTCACCCATCCTCATGGCCCATACCCGTAGCCAAGACCTAGAAGCTCGCTTCAACAACTTGCAATATGGTTTCCTCGAGACCCAAAAAGAAGTGAAACAACTCAGTGCTACTGTTTCCTCCATCGATTCATCCATTAATACAACCATAAACACAACCATGCAGTCCTCAATGGAGGAAGTCAAACAAGAACTGACCACCCAACTTGAATCTGTCTTTGTATCACTCTGCACCAAACTGAAGATCCCTACAGATGACCCTTTCTCTGATGCACCTCCAAATAATGAAGGTGAACATTCCTCCCATTCCCATACCTTTCAGGCCCATCACTTTCAACGTGACCTATGCCTTCCACGGGTGGATGTGACCAAATTTGATGGCTCAGACCCCACTGGTTGGGTCACCCAAATG
>SNQJ01S0096624.1:85473-100146 GCA_010110895.2 Picea sitchensis | reverse complement strand
CTGGGTGTGACAACAGTATCGATAACCACAAGCTGGACAACAATCAAACAAAATCGGGACTGAGCCAATTATAGAACAATTCATCATCCTGTGTATGATCATTCGTAACTGAATATCAATAGTTATTCCAATTCAAAAGATAATAGGGTTGTTTTAATCAACGAGCCACAACAAATTGACTGGCTGGACTTCACATAACTGTTAAGATTTGTATCAATTCATGCTATAAAACAAAACTCTTTTTAAAATCCACATCGTATCCGTGTTGGTCAAAATCATACTCAGATATAATTGTAACAGAACAATCATCGTTTATGTGCATCATAACCAATTCAAATCAGGAAGATAGATCGTGTTTCAAAATTTGAAATGTAAAACGACTTTCTTATAATAGATACAACAGAGCATTCAATCGTAACTAATTTTAAACAATCAAATCCAGAATATGATTACTAGAATCAAAACCAAATCCAACTAAACGATAACAAAATTTGATTTACCAAAACAAGTTATATACAGGAATGCATGTTTATGTAACAGAGCAGGTAAATAATGCACACAGAGTTTATGAATGTGCCATATAAATGAGCGAAAATTATACCAGCGCGATCGCTGAGGCTATGTCAATTTGGAATTGACAATTGCTATAGTCGACTCGACATTTTTGAACAGTATTGAACCAATGGTTCATTGCTTCTTGTCAGAGGGTTGCATCTTCGCATTATGACCAGTGAGCTTTGCCACTTGGTTTTCCAAATCATGGATTTTGGATTGCAACATCGACACATCTGAGTAGTACCTCTCCAACCATAACCCACACTGATCGCATGGTGGAACAGCTGACTGAGTAGTAGAGGGTTTCGATGAGTCACCAAGGGTTCCACTAGATAGTTCAATGCCAGGAAAATTAGGATTATCCTGTAGACAAGGTGGTAAATTCTTGAAAAATTCATAAGGGGGTTTGTCACACAAGCCTTTTGAGTAAGGATACTCGTTTGCGAGAAAACGTTCGATCTTCGAATCAGAATCTTCGCTAACCACGATAAGCTCAGAATTAGCAGAGGGTTTCGGTCTATTTCTCTCCAAGCGAGAGATTAAGAGAGAGTTTTTCTTGCCTTTGGCATTAGCATTAGCTTTAGCTTTAGGCTTATTGAATGTAGGCTTAGCAATTTCGACTTGTTTGGTTACAAACATGGGCAAGCTCGTAGGGGGGTCGGGTAGAGGTTTGGGTAGAAAAACACTGTAGGGCACAGGGGTAGGCTTCCTCTCGGTCACCATAGGCTTATCAACCTGTGGTGGGTTGGACTCTTCAAAGCCATTACGACTGAGAAAATCACCCCAACTATCACGACGTAACCCCAACTCATAGACCAAAATTATTTTAATTAACCCCAAATGGAAGAGACTGGTGTCGGCCTGGCTGCGCTTGTACCTCTTCGCCATCTTAAATAGACGTCTATGAAGGTAGTGAGGTATATTTAGTTCAAAACCCATAAAAACCATCAATAGACGAAGGTGAAACAAGAAAACGAACCTGTACCTACCCTCGCAAGTAACGAATTGCTTGATTATCATGAGCAGGTCGTGCCAGTGCTGTTTTAACATTTTTGTAGGCCATCCTTTGTCCCAGGCTTTCACCGTTCGAGATTGGAAAAGTAATGTCCACGGGACATCTTCCAATTTACGATTTTTAGACCACTTCTGTCCTGTAGCAGGCAGACTAATTGTTGACCTAAGAAACTGCTCATTAATCTCCAGTTGCACATCCCCAATTTTGGCTCTGCAGCCATCGAATGATAACGCAAATTGTCGAGCCACGATAGGGTTATAACCATCGAATTTCCTTACGAACGGGAGCCACCCAAATTTTTCGAAGTCGCTACAATCTCCATCAAACATCAGCAGTGCTTGGCACCTGTTGGGCTCGGCCCTTACAACAGGAGCCATGGCTTCTGTGCATGGTAGGGTTTGGTTCGAACAAAACAATGCACAGGGCCGAAAAACAATAGGGCTTAACAGCTTTAGCGCTCAAAGAGGCAAGGAATCAATGTAATGCGTGCGAAGGTGGTGAGATTATCACCGCCATGCAGTGTATTAATGACTAGGTACAACGTTGTTCCATCAGTAATCAGCACATTAATCGGCCAACCCAAATTGGTATACAACCATATCAACGTGCCATCTATCAAATGTATAACCAACACCATATGTTATATTCATGCGCCAAGTGTATAGTTCAATCCGACATGAAATCCAACATTAACCAACGATCCATCGTATCAATCAAACGTTTCAAACCAATGTTAATCCAATCGTGCCAATGTATAGTTTGAACTATGACCGTTCAATGTAAAATCAAATTCACAAAACAATGCACCAAGCATCGATTCAAACTATAAAATTGAAATCCAAGAGATTAATCAATGCGCCTTTGTGAAACTCAAACCAATGTCATTTCATATCAAATCAAACTTATAATATTACCAATGCATTTGTTGCGCATTCAAATGTTTATATTTCAAAGTTTTAGAACATTGCAACCAAAAATCTCAAATAATCAATAGGTCAAGAGATCATAGCAATAAGGATCAAAGCATACAAGACCAAAATCAAGCATGACCTTTATAGAATCAAATGTAAGCAGAAAATCTTCATGCTCAATGGCTTATTAATCAAATAGATCCAAATGCGCAATCAAGGTAAGAGTAGGCCAAAGGACATAAGTTTGAAAGAATCTTTTGCAGTCATGTGATAAACCAATGGTCAAGTGTCTTTCAGAAAAATCAATAAAATATGATGACATTCCAAACAACGAAAGAGGTGTTTTCACACTTTCAGTTGTGAAAACTGAAACGAAAGCAAATTGCAATTGTCGCAAAAATGAAACAAATGTCTAGTTTCACAATGCGACGATGATTTTTTGTTTAGAAGACAAGAGGTGTAGGCAGCTTTTTTAAGAGAAATTAAAAAAAAAATGAATTGGCTACCAACACGCAACAAGCACATCGAGATACACATGCACTTCATCAAAAAACTCATTCATGATCAAGTTATTGAAGTGCTCTTTTTCCTTACAGAAGATCAAGTTGCAGACATTTTCACAAAGTATCCTACAGAAGCGAAGTTTTGCAAACTTCAATCTATGTTAGGAGTTCATGAAGTTGTCATTAAGGGGGGATAGGCTCGAATGCCTCTTTCGTTCTCCTATTGTGTCAACATTGTAAATCCTTCAATCCTATCCCAAGTTGTTCTTCAGGGGGGATGTTAGTATACTTAGACACATAGGAGTTATTTAAGATCTACTTGGTCTAATGTGTCATTAGGTAAAAGTGTGTTTCTTAGTGTGTTTCTTTATTATGCATTAGTATGCATTTGTATTTAGGAAATATGATGGTCACGATATGTTCCCCACATAGAGTGATATGACAGTTCATACTCTCCTTGATATTAACAACCATTGATCTATGGCTTAACACCCAATTGGTCCATGATCTCTATTTAAAGATCATGGAGGATCATTTGTCGATGATTGATTATGAGAAGCTCTATTGTAAAATTTCTCTGTAATCTTTTTCTTTTGCATTAATAAACTGCTCCAAGTGGTTGTGTTGGCTAGGGTTGTGGATGTTTCCTCGTAGGGTTTTTACCATGTGAAACATCGGTGTGTTGATATTTTATCTGGTTATGTGAGTGGTTACTGAAGATGTTCTTTATCTGTTGGAATACATGTGTTGTCGAACAAGGTAATCTGGGAACACTTGTTTAAACTTATCGTCGATCGTCGATCCTTGATACATTTTCAACATCGGTAGGGTAGGACCTATTGTTAAAATGTTTATCTAATTAAACCTCGATTCCAAATAACACGATTAAACAAAGACGCCAATCTCAAATGCCACCTGTCTTTTCCATGTAGGCATTTCGTACAACCTAGTTTCATCCTGAGTCACCTTAGGTTTCCTTGTGTCCTAGTCACACTTCCAAGTCAACATTTCCACATCAACATTGTACAACAAGATGGATCGATGTCGGAGTTTTTTCCAAGAGGTATCAATGAACATTATCTAAAGAAAAGTGTTGACTCTTTATCCACCCGTTAAATTAGTGGAATGATGGGACATTTTCAGCACAAAATAAGATCAGATTCTGCCATTTAATAGGCCAATTAGTGTTTCACTCTGCATACGTTTCTATCCCGTGCGTTGATGGAACAATGTGAATTTGAAATTGTCAATGAACCACATTATAGATATCTCCTCCACCACCAACCTACGAATGCATTTAATCTTGAGCATGATGCGGATTTGACAACAAATTTTGTAGAACTGCACTTACACCCCGAAATGAAGAATTGATGCAACAAGGTAATTATCATCTCCATTTAAAATCACTAATACAAATTCAAACACATACATTCTACAAACATTCTCATTTCCAGAACAGTCAAAGAAGCGAAGAGAGTGTATCAAGAGTTGCGCTTAAGTCTCAAATTTTCAAAACCAGGTTAAGCTACTGTGAAGAAGAGGTATGTGTTAATTTTATCATTTCGGCAGTCACATTTTTATGTATCAACATTATGTCTGCAACATGGTGTCTAACTTTTTTCTCTCTGCGAAAACAATTCCTCCAAGGAAGACAATGACTAGACACTCACCAAGGGAACCAAAATTGAAGGAAGCACATATTGGTGAAGGATCTTCTCCTAACACAGTGAGGTAGTTGGAATTTTCTCCCATATCGGAACTGGTGATCAAAACATCGACTAAGAAGGAATTTTTTCAACCCCCTTCTTTTGGAAATACAGAAGCAACCACTGGATCAAAGATAATTCTCCCACAATGGGGATATTTTTTCAACATAATTAACCAGGAATATTACCCATATTTTATCTCCCATAGAGACCCATATGTAAGGACCCTTGAAGACTAGTTTTTTATGAATATTCGGTAGTCATGCTTGCATATGATAGCCTGTCAAAACCTAGTATTTCCCTGCATTGAGACTCTAGGTTGGATAATTGATCATACAGACGCGCAGAATTTGATAATCAATGATGAGAATGGTGTATGTGTCAGAGTGTTTCTCCCAATAGAGGTCCAAAAATATTACAAGATCAAGGACCCAAAGGAGTGGTTGAACATAGATTTCATGATGCATTTTTATGAATTCCATGAAACCATTGGATTCACGGACTCCTAGTAGGAGGAGGACAATAAATTCACAAACCGGAGCAACGGATGGTATGTGACAAAAAATCTAAAGGAGCCATATATCTACTTAATGGCTCTAATTTTCCGATTATATGGGGAAAAATATTGCGCTAAGTTCTCGGAGGCATGGATGCCCCTGGAATACATTGTGGTTGTTTTTGGGAGTAGTTTCAACTGGGGAGAAATCATTTCCAAGAAAATGAACACCAACATATTGTAGGCGCATACACCAAAGGAGGGATAAGTGCATGCTTTTCACATGGCTTCATATTTGGTAGACATGATATGTGCAAGGAATTTCTTCGCCTACATGAATCTGAACTGGCACGTCGTAGAGCTACCTGTACATGTCTACTTCAACATCCCATGGAAAAAAATGAACAAGAAATCATATGCTCTCATTTGTGATGAATTCATAGCTCAGGTTTATTTCATTATTTTCAAAAGAGAATGCCCAACACTGTCTGTAGTAGCCAAGAAAATAATTTCAATAGTAGGCCACTAGTACCTAGAGGAAACCATAACTTATATTAGGGTATTCGGGGCCATCGACGCACCACATTTACTCCCCGCTCATGTCTCAGAATGGCTCATAGTAAGAGAAATCTATTACTATACCATCCTGTAGGGATATAATGCCACTTTGGTTAAGGACAAGAAACAAGCATTCATACCCTATGGTTTCCATGTAGGGTTTTTCATAGTAAAGGATATTGCGCAAGATAAACAAGAGGGCTTGAGCCAGCTAGAAATCAAGTTCCCGACAGGCCTATTTCGCAAGAATAATCCTAAAGTCCTAGTTCTCCAACATACATCACAAGTCTCTTCTTGTTGGCAATATGCACATGACAAGTTTGAAGATGAGATATTTATAGAATGCTTAACTCTAGGAGGAGGTATTACCGAGAAAATCTATCATGAACATGACTAGGTTCAAAGCTGTGAGTGTGGATGATAAATTCAAAACGATAGAACATACGAATCAAGAATCTCTCAGGGTTAGAGAAGAAAATAGAGCAACAAAAGCCACAAAGGCACAAAGGAGGGGAAATCTATTATTCAAAGAAGCTCAAAGAGTCATCCATCAACTAGAGAATGATCCTCAACTAGTAAAAATGATGAGGATCACCCCGACCAACCCAAGAAATGTCAGAGAGGAGATAAATGGTGTATATTCAACCCCACTAGAGGAAACCGCCGATCTATAAAATCCTAGAGTTCCATCACCATAGGCCAGATCATCGGTGACCATTCCACCGCAGCATGAGATTACAAGAACACCAGGTGAAATGGGTGTGCCTAATACCCTTTTTTATCTAATAACTATCTATGATGATGAAGAGAGTTTGTAGGTCTTTCTTATAACTCTGATACCAATTACAGAGGAGAAAGAACCAGGGGGGACATCTGCTCCAAGTCACGATGCATCAATTCCAAACCTCTACAGGGTGACTATGAGGCCAACAANCGAGGACCTCAAAAGATAGCTATAGGAATGAGATAGGTTCAAGTGGGCAAAAAGAGGAATTGAAACAAATAGAGATTGGCACCTTAATAGCTGATCACCAAGTATGTATTGATCCTATCACTATCTCTTAAATTTTGGTTGATACCTCACCAACCGATGAACACCAGACGGAGGTCGAGCCATTGGAACATATGGAATTTTCCCTTGCCAAAGAAGTACAAGGATATGTCCTAGAGAAAATACATACGGCAGGAATCTTGGGAAACATTATGACCTGGGGAGATCAACAAATCCCTGAGCCTATTGAAGAGTTCATTGATATACATGCGATTTCTTATGACAGGAAGAGGAAATCCATCATGAGGAGGACCAATAAGAAAAGAATACTCACGTTGGATAGCTTGACTCTCATCACCACAGAGGAGAAGTTTCTCAGGATAGAAAACACAAAGACATTTGAGCTCATCGGTGTGAGTATGGCTATCATTGATGCTTCACTAGATCAAAAAAACCAAGATGAAAAGTAACTAGTCACCACACAAAAGGAGCTAGACCATCTACCGCATCTAGCAAAATATTACCAAGACTCAACGTAGACCACATTTTTTCTGAAGAGTGAGTTCCAGGATTCATATGCAAAGTTCACAAGCAAAAGACATCTCTTCACTGCATGTGTAGATGATTATCAAGAAGATACCCTTATGGAACTGGAAACCTGTAAGGATGTGGATAGATGGTATGAAAAGTCATACCAAGTTGTAGAATGAATTGATTACATCAACACAACGCAGAAGGGTTGAGACACAGAGGAGCATGGAATTCGAGTGATGATGGATAACGAAATCTCCCAGATCAGGAAAGAAGTCGAATATTGGGTAAGTTTGGCCTAGGAACCTCAACGAGAGATATAGAAGAGGTGGGACAGTTGCGAAAGAATCTAGGAAAAGATCAATCAAGACATGAAAGACATTGGCCTCCCAGAGTTTAGCTCACCAGAAGACTTTGTTGACTTGCATGACATAGTCAAACAACATGCATAACAGGAATCAACATGGGAAGTGGAGATCGTGCAGGAACAAATCATGAAACTGGGTCAAATATGGATGTTTATGGAAAATCTAATCAAGGATCATGCTGTTCTATATCATTTAAGTGTCAAAGTCATCAAATATAAAGAGTGGGAAATAGAAGTGAAGGAAACCCTTTTAGCCCCGATGGACCAACACATATTCCCATATGGTAACGCATGAGAGGATCTCTTCGTAAAGTGGTCAGAATACAAGAAGAGTCATCCACTCTAGTAGAACCACGAGATGATTTCCAAAGAACAAAGAGATCAAGCTCCACATGGAAATCTTTTGTTTTACTTAACAAAAACTTGTATCAACTATTTTTGGTTAGTGATTCTTTATAAATAGGGGGCTTGAACTTTTAGAAGGGATCGATGGTTTTGGGGAAAAGACCCCCTTTTTGAGAACTGTAAAGAATTATTTCCGAGCAACCTTAATTGAGAAGTTTTGTTTAGAAACAGTGACAAAAATTTATTTTTCATCAAAGGCATTATCTGATTGGATTGAGGAGGAACTACTTCCAACTTTTGTTTCAGTAGTTGATGTTGTAATGAGTAAGATTTTCTAAATCTATTGATAGATTATTTGTTTCAATATTTTAACAGTTCTTTTGTTCTTAATGATGAAAAACAAATCATTGTGTTAATGTGTGATTGATGGTAGAGCTAAGGAAACTATTTTTCTTGCACTCATCTTATTGCATGCGTATTTTATTTCAATAATTGTATCTTAGTCATTGTTGAAATACCAGGAAGTTAATTTATTATTACTAGACTTGTAATAGTTGTGAATATTGTTGTCTACATGCTAGAGAACAATGGTTATCCCAGGCTCAACCTTCTTTGGTATTTAAGTATCCCTTCTATGAGTTGGTTTATCCCATCACACCTTAGTTTATCAGACTCATCTAATAAAATAAAATACAAAAGTGAACGTTTAACATGAAGGAGGAACTTTCACAGGAAGATATCATGTCAATCACTAAGTAAATCCCATCGATAAATTAGCTAGATCAAAAGATTTGGAGAATGATTCCACCCATAAAATGATGCAAATTCTAATTGGGACTATAAGGTAGGTTTGGTTCCTCCTTTTGAGTTAAAGGGATCTAAGACCCCTCAACAGGTGCCAAGAAGAAGAAGAATCCAAAAGATCATAATCCCAAGAAAGGAAAATCTATCCATGCCTTGATTTCCATCAACTCCTCTCTCGATGTTTGGATCGTAGATTCATGTCCATCACACCACATGGATGCCACAAAATAATTCTAATATTCATTGAATGCATGCAAAGGTACTTCGATTCTAATGGGGGACAACTCTCCAGTCAAGGTCACCAACAAAGGAAGAATTGAACTCACAAACGGAAGCTTCGAGAATGTGCTCCGCGTTCCCAAAGTTTTGGTCAATCTTATCTCTGTGTATCAGATGGGTAACTCTGGCACTGGAAAGAGATTCACATTCACACCTTATTCAGTGGATATATATGACATAAAAACCAATTCCATGGTTTCTATTGGTGAGTTAAATCATCAATCTAGACTCTACACATTTTTTGAGTTTATTGAACCAGATTTTGCATTATTGGTTACCAATTCTGATGAAAGTAGTAGGATATGGAATGAAAGGTTTGCGAATTTAAATTTCATATATATGGAATATATTAGAAAATAGGGAATGGTTGATGGTCTACCTGACATCCACTTCTCCAAAGGAATTTGTGACGGATGTGTTCTTGGAAAACACCCTCAAGAGAAATTTGACAAAAGAAAGACTCGAAAGGCTTCCTCTCCTTTAGATCCAATCCATAGTGACCTCATGGGCCCTTTTCTGCATCCATCAATCAGTAAAGAAATTTATTTTCTCATTTTTGTTTTATGATTTCTCACGCTTCACATGGACTTTCTTTCTCAGGAAAAAATTACAGGTCTTTCAACACCTCAAAGATTTCAAATCCCTTGTTGAGACATAGTCAGGAAATAAAATCAAATTCCTCTAAAAAAATAATGGGGGAGAGTATGTCAACCATGAGATAAAAATTATTTTTCATGAGGAAAGGATTTAGTTGCAACATATAGTTCCCTATACTCTACAAAAAAATGGAGTTGTTGAGTGGATAAATAGATCTCTAAAAGAGATGGCATCTTGTATGGTACATGCAAAGTCACTTCCACAAAGATTATGGAATGAATCACTTAATTGTGCAACATACATCCAAAACATACCTCGCTATAGATATGTCAAGGATAAGACCCCTTATGAGGCTTGGAGCGACCTCAAACTAGAAGTGACCCACTTATGTATTTTCAGTTCATGTGCATGGGCCAAGATTCCCTCTAAGAAGAGGAAGGCACTTGATCCACAGAGCATAGAGTGTATATTTGTTGGATGCCCCAACGGTGTGAAGGGATACAAAATCGTTGATATTTCCTCAGACTAGCTCATCATTAGGTGTAGTGTCCAATTCGATGAAAGTGTCTCGCGTGTACCTCAACAACCGCATGCAGACACTTTTGTGCTTCCACCTGTGAGAGATGATGAGCATTCACATACCGAATCTTATTCATATGAGAGTTCTAATTCAGAGGATTCAGATGATACAAAAATAGAGTTGGTACAGTCAAATGCAGATGCAGAGCTAGAGCAGAGGCCCAAGTGGGCCAATCCTACTCTTTAGGATGTAGGGGATCTTGTTGGGGATCTAGTTGATACTAGGAGGACTCTATCTAATTTCAAGGATCCTCCTATTGCACTCACTACCACTGAACTGATGCCACCCAGACATGTTTTCTTGGTTCAGTATTTAGATCCACAATATTATGGTCAAGTTGTTGGAAATCCCTTTTGGGAATCCTCCATGCAGGAGGAGTACAACTCCCTCCTTGAGAACCATACTTGGGATCTTGTAACACACCAAACCCCTTAAGTACCTTTTTAAGGAATGGGGAATAAAAATTTCACTTTCCGTAAACATCTTGAATCATGTTTCTGAGGTCTTCATCCTCTTTTTCTCATCAATATCTTTCCAACCACTATCGCCATGCTCTAATCTGATCTCTGGTTTAGAAGATATGCCCTTTCGAAGTTCTGCGAACCTCATTAGTCAAAGGCCACATGACACCCACGTGGATCCATATCACATGTATCGTCTCCAAGTTCCTACATCCACAGTGGAAGTCACTCCACCACTCAAACCAACGACGTGACTTAATCCTCATCTAACACACAAGCTAGAGGAAAATTCAGCATTGAACGTCCCTTTTCTATTATGCAAACATGTCCTTTGGAGTCCCGGACTCTCGTACTTATGAAATGTTTCCATGTAGCTCTAGCCTTCACCCCATTTGGAGCATACTTTCTAACATTTGAAGTCTCCCAGAGTTCCTAATTCTCAAATTCCCGAAGGAGCTTGAAATATCTCCACATGGCTCCAACCTTCAGGCCTTTCAACTTATCCTCATCACCACACTCCAAACCTATGGAGTCTTGAAGTTCTGGACTCTCGAATGGTCCATTCTTGCACGTAGTGTTGTACTACATACGATGGAAAATATAGGTGGGTCCCTCATACTCCTCCTACCAAATGGACTAAGTGGCGAGTTCCAGGTGTGATATGTGGCAGGGTAGAGGTGACAAGTGTAACATATTAATGGGCCTATAGGGTCTACAGAATGCACAAATCCAGGTGACACGTGGAATGTTAATCATGGGTCCACATCACTCTCGATGATGTCACTAGGCCATGTCACTACGGACCGATAGCCTTCCAAGACCTTCAATCTCATGATCAAGGTGTGTCCACGTAACCCCTAGATTGACAGTCTTCATTACCTTGTAACTTCAACGTTCAGGATTTTTGCGATGCAAACCCCTCTTTCCTCCAATTTAAGGGGGTAGTTGATTGTTCAACCACTAGTCCTTTGCTTATCAACTTATTTCTCCTTGGAATCAGGATGAGGCTTATTATTTCAGGAAGGATAAATTTGGGTCATTTTGACATAATGAACCCTCTCCACATTTTCCTTGCTCTTTCTTCTAGTGATATCATTGCCATTACTTTGAGGCTTCACCCCGAGAGTGAGTCATTGGAAATCTAGAAAATAATACATTTACATTGTCCACATGCCTTAACATGGTAATCAAAATTAACGATTAATTACAAGTTGGGGGAAACATGGGTGTTGCAATCCCCTCCCCCTTAAAAGGAACATCATCCTCGGTGTTCTTTCTCAGTAACACCTGTCATGCTATTGTCATTCAGTTGCTTCACAAATCCTAGTCATATTCCTTAGTCAAGTCCTTTCCATACTCTTAACTTTTGTCACTTGCCTTCAATAATGTTGGACAACAAGCATATTAATCATAGTTTTATGTGAAAAACATCTTATTGTTGCATAAAATACAAGAGGGAAAATTTCATAATTTAGCACAATACTCATCTGTGCAGTTTGTGGATTTGCATCCACATGGTTTTCTTATTATCTTGGCTCATTGTTGTCCTGCACATACCCATTGTGTGCATGATCCCAATCAATAGTGTATGATAATTGTCAAAGTCCATTCTTCCTTGCGGTCACTCACCCTCCAAGGCCAGGCTGAAGTGTCTCCTTTTCTGTTATACAGTTCCTAGGGTGATCCATCTTTCCTTTCCAAGGATTTATCTCACAAGAAGAGTCTTTTTTTTTTTCAACTTCATTGAGCCTTACAATCAAGGTGTCCCTCAAACTTTCTCTATCGATGAATTTCTCTGACTTGTGTTACCGAAACACAACATGTTCTAAGGTGATCATGGCTTACCACAGGGTTCTCCGTTCCCAATTAGTAGCCTCTTTCATGCTTTCTGGCTTGATAGCCTTCATATGTCCTTTCTAGACATATATTTTTTTCTTTTCACCTATATCACATGTATACAAAAATTATGAGATATTATCATCAATTTCAAATTCAAAATTTTATTGCAAATCTCTCACCCACAGATTCCAATTTCCACATTTATTTTCATATTTGTTCTGCAAGGAACCATATTCACAAGAATGGGAATTCCTCCCCATATCAGTTTAGCTTAGCATGAAATTGGTCTTTCTTATGGGCTTACAACACTGCAATATCCAAGAACCTTTTCTTTCTGCAATTTCAACATTCCCCAGCCACACAATTTGTTAGTTTTCATGCACATTATATTTTCAAAAATATGCATACTAACATTCCAATTCATTTTCATTTATCCAGGGATACAAAGCAAAAGGAAATATAATTTTTTACGTATGCATCCTTTCAACATACTATTTTTTTCCAAATGCAATTCAAATATCAAATAAATTTAATCAGTGTCCCAAACTCCATGGCTACATCCATACCCAATGTACCCTTACATTGGTTTTAAATTATTATATTTCATGTCAGGTACTTTTTCCAAGGGGTGTTGGAACTCAACCCACTTATTACCATATGGATTCTCTGCCCATATTTATTATTATATCATAAACATATTTTCTTCTCTGAATCAACCAAAGCCTCAAATCATTACTCATGAAACTAAAAGTTTCACATGAATTCCTTTAAGCATTTCTTTCCTTACCAATAATCAGGGTACCAACATTTAGGGTCACCTAATTTGTCCCTTTACCAATCATACAACCTTGTAGAGTACTGGAAGATACTTCTTCCACAATGGGAAGCTCTATATATGCCCCATTCTTTACCACATGCAAATTCTCAATGCATTAGATCAACATCTTGTCTATGAGCACTTTTGTTTCCAATCATTCCTTGATTGGTCAATGGAGACATATTATTTCATGAATTCTTTCAATGGTTACAATAAGTCTTTACTTCCATAGGTTCACACCTTCATCATTCAGATTCTCCTTCCTGAATCATACCCTACTTGGGTATCCATGGCATACAACTTCCTTTCAAAATTCCGTGTAACATTAAGACAATAAAATGTTTAGAAGGGATTATTACCCATTCCCTTCATACCTTGTGCCACGTAGGAATGCACACTTTTTATACATGTTCTGTATCCCTCTCTGATATTACCTTATCAATGGTGCTTCCCGGGGACTTCTAAAGTCCCTTCAACAATCTTTCCACAACATTATGCTCAGAGTCATCCTCTACTTGAGGTTGTCCATCATTGGCAATCGTCTCTCTTGACAATTCCAATTTATCTCTACACATGACATACATCATAATTATGTTAGTCGTCATGTAAAAATAAAAGTTCAAGTATCATATATTTTAAACCAATAAAACAATTTTTAGATATATCCTATCATATCTCTATGCACTTCATCACATTATCCTTAATATTTTCATGAATGCAATATAGACAGTTCTCAACTACTTATGTAGTAATACAACCCTCACTATGGTGTCAAAAATTTACTTTCATCAACTTACCAGCTTTCCCATCCCAAAGAAAAACATAATACACAACGAGAAAAGTGTTCAGGGTTCTTCCCTTTTTCCAAATCCCTCTACACAGCATGGGACTTTCAACCCCGATGAGTTATTTCTAAGGCCTCATTGACTTTTATTACATGGTTTCAACCAAGCCAACTCAATGAAACATACTCATTTATTCATTCTCCCTTTTCCAGTTGTACTTGTTCTCACATTTTCTCATCTAAGACCTACAACTCTGTAAGTAATTAAGAGTTCTTAGGGTGGGAAAAGTATTCCTCCTTTTTCCCTTTCTTTTCTTTTGCAAAATACTGCCTGTTGGGATCTCCCTGCTTTTTTCCTTGAGGAGCCTTGGTTAGGCCTCACCCTTACCTTTTGGGATACATCAGTATACTTTAATACCAAACTCTTTTTTCATAATAGATCATGAACTTGTGCATGCTACACATTATATTTTCAGTTACTCATAATGGTCAACATTCCTTTATTAGTCTTCTATCCCTACATGATGTTTTCAA
>SNQJ01S0096624.1:68604-78721 GCA_010110895.2 Picea sitchensis | reverse complement strand
CAACATCGTAGTGAAAGAAGTTTTGAAGTAGGGGATTGGGTGTTTTTAAGACTACAACCATACAAACAAATTTCCCTCAAGCAAGCCAAGAAGGATAATAAATTATCACCAAAGTACTATGGCCCTTATAAGGTGTTGAAAAAGAATGAACTATGGAATAGAAATTGGAGTTGCCTGGATCTACATGAGTACACCCAGTTTTCCATGTTTCATGCTTAAATAAGGTTATAGGCGACAAGATCCCAATTCAGACTATATTTCCAGAACTTGACGAGGAAGGAAAAATCATATTGGAGCCTGAAGCCATCACTAACACAAGAATTCGCTAGTTGAGGAATAGATCCATTTTAGAGTATCTCATTAAATGGAGGAAACTACCGACTGAAGATTCCACTTGGGAAGATGAGTCTTTCATACAAAAGCATCCAGAGTTACTCAAGCATTGCGGACAACACTTGTCTCAAGGGGAGGGGCATGTTAAGCCCTAATATTGGCTCATAACCCCTTAATTGGGGCATATTACATTAGTAGTGTTATTTTATTTATGTCGGCTTTATTCCATTAGTTGTAATTATACCTCCCAGTATATTATATATACCAAGGAGACATTTTCATTTGGAATCATCTTGTACTTAAACATTTATGTGGGGTAAAATGAGGTTGCCCCCTCGAAGAGACTTATTATCTAAAATTATCTCTTTTTCAAGGCGTTGAGTACTTATTCTGAGGTTTTTCTACGCTATATTGATATTTGGTTCTTAACATATAACATCCTTGATAAAGCAACTGAAGCTTCTAGCTACTAAATATTCACAAGAAAAAGAGGTGGTTGAAACTGAAAGCCAAAAAAAGGAAATGTTGAAGCTTAGCATGGAACAAAATGCATGGATAAGAGAGATTGAGGAATAAATGGATAAATTGGTAAAGGAGAAATAAAATAGTGTAAATATGGCCATTACCCCACTGGAGGAAGTCCCTCTGGTAGGAATTAGAGCAACAGGAGCAACTACATTAGTAGAGATTCCATCATCCATCCCATTGCAAGTGACAGATGCATCTGAGAAACTTTTGAAGTCTATGGAAGACATGTCCTTTCAAGGGGATGATATCAGAAAACTGCAAGAAGAAGTAAAAAATCTCCAAGAGATGAAGTCTATGTTCCAGGCTAGTAACCATGCAGAAATGCATAAGTCTCAGAGAATTAGTCAACAACTACAACAACTACAGAAAGATATTGTGATGGCACAGAACTTAGCCCAAGCTAAGAAAAAAATCTGGTTGGATATCAACAAGTCTATGGCAGAAATATGGTCATTCATACAGATCATATTTGGACAACATGAATTGATGCAGAAGGCCATAGAAGCAATTGGGAAAATCAAAGAAGAGCTAGGAGAAAGATCTGCAGAGGCCATTGAACTCAGCAAATTCCTAAAATCCAAAAACAAGTAGGCGTTAGAAGAAATGGAGATTGAAGATAGGACAAAGATCATCCTTGAGATCAAGAAGGTCCTGACCAAGAAAACATTGATGTTGCAGCTAGAGGAGAAGGCTCATGTGATGGACATTGGAGTTGGAATATTTTTCACTAAGACTGAAGTATTACACAAGAAAGGTCTCACTGGACTATTATTACTCAATGACAAGATAATCACTATGTTAGATTACAAGCAGAAGATCATTGCAGTGGCAAAGGACAGTTCCAAGTTTGTAGGTATATAGGGAAACATTACTGGTAAATATTTCCTAGAGACATTATAGTTGGACCTGAGTATCCAACATGAGATAAAACATATTTTCATCACCAAACCCACTTTTGCCAAGTATACTGAGATGGACGAGATATACAAAACGTTACTAAAGGTTTTCATGCCTCATAAAAAGAGATGGGAAGATCTATGTTATTTACTTGATTAAATATAATTTTGAGGTTCGAGTCAACATGGAATAGTTAACCAAGTTAAATATATGAGTCGCCAACTACTTCCATAAAATCAAGACCAAGGATCCAAATATATTAACAAAATTCCTATATTTTGTAATATGAGATCTAATTAGTTACATATTTCCTCCACAATATCCTAGTCATTTATGATAGGATCTGATGTAAATAATTTAATAAATACTTCTTCCTTCGAAGTATTGAGGGTTGATTTTTGCACCCAAGAGCTATTGTGTAAACTTTACAAAGGATCGACCGGTAATAAAATAGGCTTGTTCACAGGATTCTTGTGTCAAATTGTTGGTGATGTCTCTCTCTCTTTGTTGAATGTTTTCTTATTCTCTGTGATCATTTATGTATTTCAAATTCTAATCACTAAAAGGAATTCAATAGAACACAATTTATAGTGTATACTTCGTCTCTGGTCTTTTAATGATCTATATGTTTTTCATTTGAAATTGAGTAAGTGAATTCTTAACTGATCCTTTTCTTAGTGGACTCACATATCATTTATGTCTTATTCACCTAATTTAATCTCAATATATCCAAAAGTTTTATTACCCTGCCTTGTGAAGAAAACCTCATAAAAAGTTGAATCTGATGTTCATATTTAATACAGATCACATATCCCAAGGGAAAAATAATGCATTCTTTCAGCCAACTATTACAAACAAACAAACAAACCCATACTGTCATAAGTAGTCTAACATTTAAAACTTAAAAAAATCTAAATCTTACAGAGAGATCCCTCTCTGAAGCTACCAGGGCTAGATCTCATCTTCAAAAGTGGTTTTGATAGTTACCTCTGTAAATTTCTTCTACCCTTCAACAACCTCTAGGAATTACAGAGTGATAACATAGTGGCAACCATACTTGAGAACTGAACAAATTTTCTAACTTTATGAATTGACTTCCCTAGAAAAGAAAACTTTATTTCTGAACAATCAAACATCTAAATTTCAGGAGATAAATGTTCAGAGGTTGTTAAAATTTGTAAATAATTAATTAGGTTTTTAAATTTTTAGTTCTGGCTCCAAAAAAAATTCATACCAGATCTCACCCTGATCTAGAACCTATAAAAGTAGTAGATGATCCAGAAAAATTAATTAGAAAAAGAAGTACAACAAAAATTCAAGGGAGTAGTAGTCCTCTTCCCAGGGCCACCTCTCTTCTATTGAAGTTTGTTACAATCCAATACATCTAGTTTGCTATACCTTTTGAGAATGGCCTTTTCAAAACCAAATATGATAGTTGTGTGGATGAAACAATTTTATATCAAGATATCCTCCAACCTAGAACCCCAAAACAACTCTCTCCTGGAATAGATTTTGATCAGCAAATCCTTCAAGATTTTGAGAAATTACAAGATCTAGCATCAGACCTTGACCAAGATTTGAATAAATCCTACATTCAACAGTCTGTTGAACTTTTTGCCCTTTCCATCTCTGAATTTTCTATTAATCCTCAAGTAACTCATCCTATATCTTCTAGTCCTTCCTCTTCCACATCTTCTATAACTTCTGCAACAATTATACAAGTTACCACACAACCCACTACATGAGTTCTTGCTATCCAACCTCCTCCACCAATCATGGCAGGAAGATATGCTCCCCTTATTTTGTATTCTCCCTTACACAATATGTCCGAGGATTATCAAACTAGGATTCCTCAGTTTGATGGCACTAGAAGCTTGAATGCACAACAAAATGTTGACAAAATGAATGACTTCTCTGATTTACAAGAAGTAGATGAGGTAGATGTCCAAATGAGACTCTTTGCACAAATTTTAACTGGTGATGTTAGGAAATGGTTCAAATCCTTACCAGTTGCTGGCATTATAGACATTGTTTCATTTCACCATTCTTTTCTCAATATGGGAAGTAAAGAAAAATCAACTTCAATTGTTATCTGAATATGAAAGTATCAAAAGAAAACAAGGGGAAAGTGTATAGGACTATTGCACTCACTTCAACAATATTTATAATGCAATTCCAACTAACATTAAACCTCCTCAAGGATTAGCTTTGATTAAGTTCCCTGATGGTTTTGATGCTGACATGTCCTATAAATTGAGAGAAATAAACACTGCAACTTTGGAAGATATGCAAAAATGTGTTGTGAGTGTTGAGGCAAATTTGTTGGCTAAGAGAGATAGGAAAATAACCGAAAGGAGAGTAACTATCAAGGAAGAACCATCCACTTCGACTACATGTACTAAAATAGACTCCTTAGTCAGAACTATGGAAATAATGATGGAAAGATTAGAAATCATTAACAAGAACCCACCCACAGAAAATCAACCTGGTCCTCAAATAAGAAATCCTGATTTCAAGAGAAATCCTCCCCAAATCAGACAAAGAGAACCTAGAGAACAAAGAGAACAAAGAAGCCCTGATCAACATATTAGGCCACCTCTTCAAGAAAACTATGTTGATAAGGGGGAAGAAACAATTGAGGGACTTGATTATGTTCACATTAATCTTATGGGAATAAATGATAATGATTATATTTTTCTTACCCAAGAAGAACAAGATATTTTCCTCCTTTGATAGACTGAAGTGGATGAGGAAGAATCAGAACAACAAACTTTTGAAAATGCAATAATGGAAGTTCATAGGCTGTAAAACTTAAGAAGTAAGAAGTCCAATGATAACCCAACCAAGAAAGATTCTGACTTTAGGAAGACATCATATACACCTGCCAAGAAATTTCCTGAAAAGAAAAACTCAGAGGTCCCAACAAAAAGAACATCAGAATTTATACCAAAGACAACTCAAAATAATGTTCCCTCCACCAGTCATCCTAGAGATACTACACAGAAAAATGTGGTTGAGAAAGCAGATCTTCCTAGTCAAAATAAAACCCCTACCTCATTCAGTGTGGAAAGTGAATTGGCTAAACTCAAAATACCTATTCCTCTGTCATAATTAAGGAACAAGAATGATTACAGATCACAATCACTCAGAGCCCTAAACATAGAACCAGGAGTGGGTACAAACACACTGAACATTGTCGATGATCAATCAGATTTGTTGTTTGGGCCTGAAGTTGAAGGAAAAGATGAAAGTGGTTCAGTTCCTCCTTTTCACATCAGCTTAAATATTCATGAATAGACTTTGCACAATGTTATGCTAGATTCTGTTTCTTCTCACAAACTTATTCCTAAGTATGTGATGGAGAAATCGGGACTTGATATCACCAGGCCTTACAAGGATTTATACTCCTTTGATTCAAGTAAATTTAAATGCATAGGTCTGATCAAATATTTGTGTATTACCTTGGCACAAATCCCAACCAAAAGTATGGTTATGGAAATTGTTGTTGCAGACATACCTCTAAAGTATGGCATGTTTTTGCCTCGGTCATGGGGGACCAAATTACAAGGTACCCTACAACTGGACATGTCTTATGCCACCGTCCCACTATTTGGTCAGTAGAGAAGATTATACAAGGATACACTGATGAAATACATGGTCAGTAGTCAAGAGAAACCACATAACTACTCCTTATACTCTATTCATTCTGATCTTGACTCTTTTATTTTATATAATGATGGATACATGGAAAGTCAAATTGAAAAATTGAAGGATGAAGTGTATAACTTGGAGGAAATAAAAGAAACCCCTGAAGAAGATAAAACAATGATAATACAATTTGATGAACCAACAAAATCTTTGTGGAACTTAGATTTTGATGGTGTTCTCAGTAAGGAAGGATCTCGAGTTGGAGTGTGGGTTTTCAATTCAAAAGAAAGATATATAGAAAGTCATTCCTACAAATTGAATTTTCAGTGTACCAACAATATAGTCGAGTATGAAGCATTACTGTTAGGCATGAAATTGTTAAAAAAATCTTGGTGCCAAGTGAATTTGAGTAAGGGGAGATTCTTAAATTAACATAAAACAAATCAAAGGTGAGTACTCTACCAAACACCCAAGACTGAGGGCCTATAGGAATGTTGTTCTATATTTCTTGCAATGCTTTACTAAATATGATTTGCAGGTGATTCTCAGAGGCCAAAACATACTTGCTGATGGTGTGGCTACCTCAACAACCACTTGTAAGATACCTTTTCATCCTAATCACCAATATATAGCTCAGGTGAAATTCTGACCTGTTGTCCCAAACAATATTAGGTATTAGCGAGTTTTTGGTAATGATGAACAGATTGATAATTTTCTACAATCAAAAAATGAATTTGAATGTGCAAATATTGATGTAGATAGTGATGATGAAAGTGTAAATAAGAGAGATTTAGAAGGAATAAATGAAAGATAATAAAATTTGTATTTTTTGCAACTAAAGGATAATATTTTTCCTAGACGATCAGTCCCATTAGAATAATCATTTGATTTGGATGATGTAGCTAAAAAAAATAAAATTGAACCTATTGGAAAAGAAGTTGAGGAATCTAATATAGGAAATGAAAAGGAACCAAAAATGATTAAATTTTCCAAATCTTTACCTCCTGCTCAAAAATTCAAATATATAGAATGGTTCAAAGAATTTATAGATGTTTTTGCATGGAGCTATGAAGATCTGAAATCCTATGATACTAACATTATACAACACAAAATTCCCATAAAATAAGATCAGAATCCTTTCAAACAAAAACTTAGAAGGATTAACCCAAAGTTGACACCTCTAATTGAAAAGGAAATAAATAAAATGTATGATGCTAAAATCATTGTCCCATTAAGGTTTTCTAAATGAGTGTCCAATTTAGTTCCTACTAGAAAGAAGAGTGGAAAAATCATACTGTGTATTGATTTCAAAAACCTAAATAAAGTCTCACTTAAAGACAACTATCCCTTGCCCAAAATGGACCATGTTTTGCAGAAGGTAGTTGGATCCAGTAGAATTTTTTTGTTAGATGGTTTTTCTGGCTACAACGAAGTTTTAGTCCACCCTGATGATCAAGAGAAAACAATCTTTACTACACCTTGGGGAACTTTCATGTATGTGAAAATGCCTTTTGGTTTAATGAACGTTGGGGTCACATTTCAGAGAGCAATGGACATTGATTTTGTTGATGAACTTGGAAGATTCATTGTTATATACGCGAATGACATAACCATTTTTCAAAAGCATATGAAGAGCACTTACTCAAACTGAGAATATTTTTGAAAAATGCAGGAGATTCAAAATCTCACTAAATCCCAAGAAAACTTTGTTTGGTCTAGAGGAAGGTAAATTATTAGGACACATCATATATAAGGATGAAATCAAAATAGATCCTAGAATAATTGAGGCCATTCAAAAAATATATCATCCCAAAAACATAAAAGAGTTGCAGTCTTTCATAGGAAAAATAAACTTTCTAAGAAGATTTATCCCTAACTTGGCAGAACTTCTAAGAAACATAACAAACATGTAGAAAAAAAAAACAAAAATAAAATGGAGCATAGAAGCAAAACATTCCTTTGATCAAGTGAAACAGGCCTTGAAATAGGCCCATGTTCTTATCAGTCCCGATTATACAAAATATTTCCTCCTGTTCTCTTTCTCCTCTAAGCATACCATTGCAACAGTTCTTTTGCAGAAGAAAAATGAAGTCCATGAACATCCTATTTCTTTCTTCATTAAATCCCTGAGAGATGTTGCATTGAATTCTAACATCATGGAAAATCAATCTTTTTCTTTGGTGAAATCAATTAAATATTTCAGAGTATATATTTTACACTCACATATTATTTCTTATGTCCCTAATGTTGTGGTGAAAGATATTTTGACTCAAGAAAATCCATATGGCATAAGGGGTAAATGGATTTTTGTGATCTTTTAATATGATATTGAGATCAAACCAAGAAATCTTATCAAGGGTCAAGGATTATCCAAACTGATGGTTGAGTCAAACTTTCATGCTTTGGATATTACTTTTCTAGCTGTAGTTGATGAACAAGAAGAGTAGGTGATTCCCCAAGTTAAAGAGTTTTTCTCAAATTCTCCCTGGTATGTAGACCTTATTTTTGTTTTACATCATCTACAAGCTCATCCTGGTTTAACTAAAACTAAATCTATATTTTTGAAAATCAAAGCTATGAATTATTGCATTTTAAATGACAATCTGTATTGGAAAGGTGTTGGAGGTATTCTACTAAATTTTTTGTTGAAAGATCAATTTGATAAATCTTTACAGGAATTCCATGAAGGATATTGTGGTGGACATTTGAATTGGAAGACCACTGCCAATAAAATTCTTAGAGCATGTTTCTACTGGCCAACTTTAATTGCAGATGTCCACAAGAAAGTGACCTCATGTCATAAATGTCATATCTTTGAAGGAAAAATAAAACTTCTTCCTTTACCCTTGAAACCAATTTTAGTTGAAGCTTCATTTCAACAATGGGGTTTGGATTTCATTGGAGAGATTCACCCAAATTCATCAGGCCAACACAAGTGGATTCTCACAACCACTGATCATTTACCAAGTGGATTGAAGTTGTACCCACAAGGTAAGCCACTAATGCTGTGATCATAAATTTTTTGGAAACTAACATTCTTTCTATATTTGGATGCCCTAGGAAAATTATCACTAACAACGCAACAACATTCAAATAAAAAAATATGATAGAGTTTTGCAGCAAATATCAGATCACCTTAGGACACTCTAGAACCTATTACACTCAAGGAAATGGATTAACAAAGTCTTCAAATAAGAGTCTGTACAACATCATCAAGAAGATGATGTAGGACAACAAAAAATCATGGAACAATAAGTTGGTACATGCATTATGGGCAGACAGACTTACTACAAAGAGGTAAATTGGTATGTCTCCATACCAGTTGGTCTATGGAATGGATGTTGTATTTCCTACTTATTTAGGTGTTCCTATCATGAAGTTATTATGGGAAGAACAAGTAGAACCAAATGACATCCAAATAAGAATTAATCAAACTATAAAAATGCAACAATACAGAGAAGAGGTCTACAACCAAACTTAGGTGATTCAGGAAAATATCAAGAAACTCTATGACAGAAGGACCAAGGATGATGAATTCTAGTTGGGAGACAAAGTACTGAAATGGGGCTCAAGGAATGAAGAAAAGGGAAAACATGGAAAATTTGAGAATTTATGGAAAGTCCCATTTATAATACATTCCTATATAGGAATCAATGCATTTTTTATGAAGGATATGGATGGAGAAGATCTACCAGGAGGACATGTCAATGAAAGAATTCTCAAGCACTGTGTTTCACATGAATGAAGGTTTTTGTCACCCACTTCATTGTAATTACTATTTTACTTTTTATGTCAGGTGTGGGTTATTTTTATCAAGTGCTTAAATCCCAAAGAGAATGCCCTAAGTCCCTGATTAGTGTCACCGGATTTACATTTATAAGAAAGAAAATCAGAAAAGAAGAAAAGTACTATAGAAGAAGATTCAAGGCAACATGTAGTCGGTTCTTGGCACCTCACAAAGAGAATACCATACCCAAGTGGATCCATTGTTATAACCCTATATTTCATAGTATATCCTAATGATTTGAATTTCTTCCTCTAGTCATATTTTACTGTAAATAATATTTTATTTTGCAAATGATTTACAAAAAGAAAAATAAAAGAAAAAGAAAAACATAACAAAGAAAAAAGAAAAGAAAAATAAAGAAAACGAAAAGGATAAAAATAGAAAAAGTGAAAAGAGGGTATAAAAATAATAAAGTACAAAAAAAGGAGAAAATATAAAACCCCATAAAAAATAAATTTGGTTTGATTCATACTATATAATCACGATCAAACTTTTTCAATTTATGTTGATAGGTTAGGGAATAAATTTGGTCAAACAGTTTAATCTTGGCCAAATTCGATAGGTTAGAGTAATAATTAATCCATCATTCTAAGCTGGATTAATGATCTAGTTGATTAGGCTAGGAGTTAGGTTAATGATGTTTATTTCAATAAAAATTGAGAAGGGATTGTTAAAATACCTTTTGTTTGAGTAAATTTTGATATTTTTACCTTAGGAAAAAGGCCTTGGTGAAAAAATGGTAAAGGGTAAGCTTAGCGCTACCCATTGTATGATTTTATACTAATTTTTCTAATGGATAAGAATTTTTGCCACGTAGTGACTAAAGGATGCACACGTTTCATTGACAACATCTAGAAACCCCCAGATCTATGGTCCTAAAAGTATTTAGGAACCCCCCCCCCTCGGACCTTTCTACCTTTAACG
>SNQJ01S0096624.1:54357-68527 GCA_010110895.2 Picea sitchensis | reverse complement strand
CCTCTGGAATATTTCCAAACCACTACCCAATACCGTGTCAGTGTTTCATGGAAACCTGCACAGGAGATCTAGATAAAGCATACACAAACAAAGCTTATCAAGAAAAGGAAGAGAGATACACAATGAAGAATGGGAATCATTTCATATTATGATCTTATCAATGAATGAGTGATCTTCAGTCATATAGGCAATGACATCCTATAATTAGTAATGCATGCATAATAGTGATGGTTTAAGATTAGAAAGTCTAAAATAGAACTAGTCAGTTAACTCCCACTAAACTAGTGTTCTAAAAATATAAATTTCTCCAAAACCCCCCTTGAACATCACTATGGAGTAACAAATGAGTCCCACATACTAGACCATTTTAGGTACTCATGTACAATGAAACTAATGAAAACTGAATAAAAATGAGGAAAGGGGGAAAACCACGTGGGAACAACCCCCCCCACCCCCTCAAAAGATAATGTATCAAAAGAAGAAAATGTAAGTTGCTAGGAAACTGTGTTCTTCACTGCAAGACAATCCCTCAAAGTCTGAAACTTATGCTCAGTGAATCTCTTGGTGAATATGTCAGCAGTCTGTTAAGAGGAAGGATGGAACTGCAAATCAATGATCATGTCATGTACTAAATATCTGATCAAATGCATGTGGACCTCAATGTGTTTGGTTCGTTTTCACTATACTAGATCTCCAAAAAATCTCAATGTACTCTGGTTGTCACACCATATGATAGTCAAACAGTGAAATTGGATACCAAGATTGGTAAGGAAGTGTTGAAACCAAAGTGTTTTAATGACAATTGACTACTCCTCTTTACTCAGCCTCTACGAAAGATAAAAAAATGGTTGATTGCTTCTTACTTGACCAACAAATTGGGTCTGACCCCAAACTGAGAGTGTCCCCATATGTGGACTTGTGATCTGTGTTATAACCAACCCAATATGAATCTATGAAGCCTATGAGATCTAATGCACAACCAACTGCATAGTGAATCCCATAACTCATGGTTTCCTAAACATATCTGAGGATGCGCTTGGAAACCTTCCAGTGTAGGTCATGCGGTTCCTGCATGTATCTGGAAACTACTCCTACTGTGTATGATATATTTGGATGGGTATGGGTGAGATACAGGAGACTCCCCACCAACTGTTGATACAAAGAGTTGTCCACTAATGGTGTATCCTTGCCATCCTCAAGTCTGATCCCAGATAAGAAGGGTGTAGGTGTAGATTTATAGTCTGTCATGTGGAATCTATCCAAAATATCCCTAACATACTTAGCCCGAGAAGTTTTGATGTCAAAAGAATCCTGACTGATATCAAGGACAAGAAAGAAGTGTAGTGGACCCATGTCCGTCATAGAGAACCTGTCATGCAAAATATCTTTGACTAAATAAATGGCTGAAGCATAGATACGAGTGATCAAAAGATCATCAACATAGAGTACTAATACCATCACAAAGTTAATATTCCTCAACATGTAAACATTGGAATCTGATTTACATCTAACAAAATCATGTGAAAGCAAGTAAGAATCCATCTTTGAATACCATGCTCTAGGTGCCTGCCTGAGACCATAGAGATACATCTTCAATTTGCATACTAAAGATGAGTTCTAAATGAACCCTTCTGGCTGCTCCATGTAGATATCCTCTGAAAGGTGACCATGAAGAAAAGCATTCTTCACATCCATATGGTGAACCTCCCATCCTTTGGCTATTGCAATGGCTAGAGGCAAGCGAATGGAGTCCATATTGGCTACAGGAGCAAAGGCCTCATCATAATCTATTTCATGAATCTGTTGAAATCCTTTTGCAGATAATTTGGCCTTGTACCTACTCACATGACCATCTGATGCTCTCTTGGTCTTGTAGACCCATTTTCATCTGACAAGTTTCCTCCATGGTAGAAGTGGATCCAGATCCCAAGTCATATTCTCTAGGAGAGATTCATGCTCCTTCTGCATGGTTGCTTCCCATAGTGGATTGCCAATAGCCTCAATGTAGGCATGTGGATGAGAATATTGAACCATATAACAATGCATGGGCATCGTTGGTTCAGAAGATGAAAGTACATGAGAAGGATCCACATGTTGAGATCATGTCCTCCTCAAATCCAATGGATCCCCTGGAAGGTTGCCTTCTACCTGAAGTGTGGTTTGTGCCTTCTTGGGCATCTGCTGAAGCTTCAATGTTGGCTTCTTATCTGGATGTACTAACTTCTTATTTCCATGTACATAATTTGAGTTTATGGAATCATCTGTGATGTCTAAAACTCATGGAAGAACAAGACTATGTGCATGTTGCACTGGAGGTGCATGCAAATTAATCTCCTTATGTGTAATTATAATAAAGGAGTCATCGTTAGAAAACTTAGTGAATTTATACAACCTTGACTTGTGATCCACCTCACCAATTGCAATGATGGAATTGTCATGTATGTCAATTACTGAAACTGAATCTAATGTAAATTCAACCTTTTTACCTTTCTGAGTGATCTGATAAACTGAGAGTGGATTCATAGAAAGCTTTGGAACATGTAGAACATTCTCAAAACCACCATTGTAGAGTTCCACTCTCCCTTCTCCTGTTACTGCTACTGGAGTATCATCCCCCATGAGAATAGGTGGTCTTGAACATTTAGTCAAAGAAGAGAAAACTTCCTCTTTTTCTGCCATATGATGGGATGCACTAGAATCTATAATCCATGAATCAAATGAGGATTTAATTGCAGCTAGAGAATGATGATTGCCTTTCTTAGGAGAAATAGTTTCTTCCTTCTGCTTCTCGACTCCCTCTGGAATGAAGTTTCCAAGGTTGTTCTGTTGAAGTGCATGTGCCATAAGATCGATTTGTTTATTCATGCATGTGGATTGTTCATGATTCGGTTTATTGCAGTAAGCGCATTGCTTTCCATTCTTCTTCTTCTTGGAATCTGAAGAGTCTTTGGAACCTGAAGAATCATTAAAGGGTTTGGAATATCCCTCCTTTGAATCTGAATGTAATAGCTCCTTTTGTTTCTTCTTCGATTTCTGATTGGATGACCTTTTTCCATCATGCATGGTGAGTGCATGTGCTTTGGGATATTTCATGCAACCCATCTATATGAGTTTTGTCTACTCTTGTGTGAGAGACTCAATGAACTGAGCCATCGTAGGCATTTTCCAATTTGCACCCAAAAGACATCTGCCAGAATGGAAATTGGAGACATATACAACATATTCTGCTCCTAGCTTGGCTAAGATTGTTAGAACAAGTTGTTTCTCTTGTGTAAACTTGTCAAAATCACATCCACCCAAGCTCAAAATCAAAGATTTAAATTTAGTAAATAAATTATGTATATTATCAAAACTTGTAGGGTCTAAGGTATTCAACTCTACCTCAAGCATATGACCTCACATCTCATCCTTCTTTCCAAAGAGTCCATCTAGGGTGGTCCAGATCTCGTTTGGAGTCTTGCATGCAGAAACATGAAACCATAGATCGGTGCAAATTAACTCAAGAAGTAGTCATGTGGCCTCATCCTTACGGTTCACCTGTCTCATCTTCTCAATCACCAATGTAGGTTTTGTTTCTGTCGCCATCATCAAATTATACAGTCCTTTCCTTCCAAGTTGGAATTTTTCCTTGGTCTTCCCATCAAAATAATTTTATGGTGTGAGGATTACCACCACGTTTGACTATATAATAGTTTTCCTATCCATCTCTCCCACTGTTTCTAAGAATCCCTAAAAATTTACTCTCAATCTGCAAGTGAAAAATTAAAAAATCATGGTAGAAAGGGCACCTTAAGTGAAAATTCGTATTAGCTTCAATATATGATGATCCAACTTAATTTTTGATCAAACGATAAGGACTCTCGCCAAATGGTTGAAAACCCACTTGCAGAATGGGTCGATTTACTTCTCTTGCAAGTTGTTCCTCAAAAAATTAACATTTTTGGAGCAATCACTGTAGAAAGGTACGGTCATGGATTCATATCAGTTTCAGGAGGATATATTGCGGCTTACGTTTTGAGAAAATGGTGATGAATATCGCCAAACAGTTGAAAACCCACTTGCATAATGGGTCGATTACTTCCCACGTGGTTCGTTTCCTCAAAACATTAATACTGTTGGAGAAATAACTGTTGAAAGATACGACCATGGATTTAGCTCGTCCAAACTCTGATTTTCCTTATTCTTTGGTTTGTTTGGCTTGCTTCAAGCAACATAGCTCTGATATCATGTCATTTTTTCATGGAAACCTGCACAAGAGATCTATCTAAAGCATACACAAACAAAGCTTATCAAGAAAAGGAAGAGAGATACACAATGAAGAATGAGAATTGATGCATATTATGATCTTATCAATCAGTGATTGATATTCACTCATATAGGCAATGAAATCCTATAATTAGTAATCCATGCATAATAGTGATAGTCTAAGATTAGAAAGTCTAAAATAGAACTACTCAGTTAACTCCCACTGAACTAGTGTTACTCCCACTGACCTAGTGTGCTGAAAATAGAAATTTCTCTAACATACTGCCCACCTCACTTTGCCACTGTACCCACTATCACCTGTCGCATGTCATAGCCCACATACCCATTGTCCAATCAATGCCCTCCCCATGACCATTAATCTCCCTTTCATCACCCTGCGCCATAACGGACACCTTCGTTGCACTGTAAAAACCTAGTTTCTTCACCACTATGACACTATTTGCAAATCCATACACTATCGACAATGTGCCAAATCCATCTTTCAAGCCAAATTCCACCAAATTTCACTATCGATAGACGCAATTAACCCGGATAATTACAGTCCTCCATTAATTCACCTCAAAACTCTATTAGTCATTTCCCCCAAAGACAAATCCATTGAGACATCTGAGAATTTGATTCTTCCCCCTCCTATCGACCTGGATCACATCCACCTAGAAGATAAGGACTACAAGATTACAAAGCCGAAGTGTGAATTTGACTTCTTCGAATTATACTTCTGGATAAAATATACCTTCCTAGATCAAATCGAATAAATTGGATTTTGGGAGTCCAATTTTCCTTTGTACATGTTTCCTCATACCTTCCACTTCCCTAAAGTCATTTTGAAATGGCAGGCCCATTATCTTCCTGGACAAAGGGCCATAGTTTCTTTTTCTGGATAAACCTTGTTCACCATTACCCCCAAATCCATTAATCAGATGCTATAGATCCAAAGAAGCAACCCTGCAATCCCATTTTCCATCAAGGCCATGAACGACCTATACCGGAAGCTTTCCTTCCCCCAAAGAGCACACATTTTTGAGATATTTCTGCCAAAAGATATTCAATTGCCCAAGAAAAATCGTCCCTATCCATCCTCCATTTTCTCTGTTAGGGAAAAACAAATTATTTCCATTCTTTCTTACTTGTTAGGATAATTCTCAAATGAATGGGTTGATGAACCTATCTTTGGTTGTTTTTCCATTTTTTCTATAGAAGAAAAATCCACAGTTCAATTTGATTTCGGATAGTTTTTGGATGATAACATACATGATCATTTTTCCGGGTTTTCAATAGAAGGAATGTTCAGATATTCCTCAGTGTTGGTGTATTATTCTTGTTTTTCAGTTAGACAGGTTTCCATGTGCTTTTCAGAAATTGGATCAGGAGGGAAACCCACAGTTAGTAACCTCATAGACCTCACTAGTGAGGAAAAACTCAATTGAATTCATCTTCAAGGATTTATTGACCATTTTTATCACCTAGTGGTTTGCATGATGATCAATAGAATAGAGACAAGCATAAATGAATAAGTTCAGAAAATCCTTCACCTCTATGATCTAGCCAAAACATGAGACCGATATCTATATCAAAACCACACTGAAATAAGAGTGTATGGATGTGAGCTGCCATGATACAGACTACCAAAATATCTCCCTCTAAGGATGTTGCAATGGAATACATCAAGCATATGGTGAAATCTGATGATATCCATTTTGTTTCAATCAAGAAGAAACAACAACTTAGAATCAAGACCCAAATTCGCCCTTTCATATGCAACAACAGAGTTGCACGAGAATAGGCAGAAAAATTCCTGAAAAAGGTGAGTTTCACATGGAATTATGACCCATTTGGTGTCATCTCAGAGCTCAGATTCAAACAAAGGAGCACTCCCTATGATCACATACAGAAGATAGAGGTGTAAAAGTATATGAACCAGACATATTAGCAAGATAACACATTGCTGGAAATAGAAGAAAAACCTCCCCCTGTCATTGCTTCACATACCAACACACCTCAAATACAAAAAGAAAATAGAGAAAGGAAATAGGTTTCCCCATCAGTCACAAAGGTGTCAGATGAAGGCTTCCAAGTCTACAGAAAAAGGGCCAAAACTAGTCACACACCAGACCTTCTCAAATAAGGCGAAATGAAGTCCACCATAGTCATGGAGGGACCACATTCCTCAACCTTTTCAAACATTCATTTCATAGTTTCCACACCTTCATATAAAAAACAAACATACACTACTTTGTCAACCGAATCATCTCATGAGAAAATAGGGTCAAATATATTTGACAGGTACACACATATCAAGCAGAGGAATGAAATCCTAAATAGCAACACATATGCTCAGTTCTAGAAGTCGACCTCCACTTCTCAACATAGAAAACTCTTAGCATTTGACACAGATAAAGGAATAATGCAAATGGCATTCCTGCAAGCAAAATTTATTCATCCCAAGACAACTTTTGATTACCAGAAGACTTCCTTTCAGTTTAATGTGAACGAGGTCCATCCTGTAGACCAAATGGACATGCACAGGAAAACATGGGAGATGATATTCTCCACCTTGACAAACACCTCATTGACTGCTTCAAAATTGCAGGTGTCTATGACTAACATCCTGTCCCAATTGAAGCTGGAGAAAATCTCCTCTTTGACCATGGAAGATAAGATCAAATCACTAGAAGAGTTGGTTCTAAAGATTGGGTATGACCCATATAATGTCAAGGAAAATGAGGAATTATTGAAGAAGAAGAATGTTGATATAGCATCCTTGAGAAATCAATTGAATCTTACAACTACTAAAGATTCACAAGGAAAAGAGGTGGCTAAAACTGAAGGCCACAAAGAGGAAATGATGAAGCTTATCATGGAACATAATGCACAGATAATAGATATGGAGGAAGAAATGGATAAATTGATAAAGGAGAAAGAAAAGAGTGTACATATGGCCATTACCCCACTAGAGGCAGTCCCTATGAAAATAATTAGAATAGTAGAAGTAGCTACATCAATCGAGATTCCATTATCCATCCTAGTGGAAGTTCCGGATGAATATGAGAAACTTGTGAAGTATATGGACGACATGTCCCTTCAAGGGAAGAAGATCATAAAATTGCAAGAAGAAGTAAAAAACCTCCAAGAGATGAAGTCTATGTTTTAGGCCACTCACCATGTAGAAATACATAAGCCTCAGAGACTTAGGAAGCAACTACAGTAGCTATAGAGTTATAAGAAATGGATATTGAAAGATAAGACAAAGACCTTCCTTGAGATCAAGAAGGTCCTAACCAAGAAAGGATTGATGTTGTAGCTAGAGGAGAAGGCTCAAGTGATGGACATTGGAATTCAGATACTTTTCAGTAAGATTGAAGTATATTACACAAGAAAGGTCTCCCTGGACTATTAGTACTCAATGACAAGATAATCACTCTGTCAGATTACAAGCATAATATCAGTGCAATGGCAAAGGACAGTTCCAAGGTTGCAGGTATACAGGGAAGAATTACTGGTACGGATTTTCCTAGAGACATTACAGTTTGAAGAAGAAGAATTCAGACTGTCATAACCAGCCTAACATTTAAAACTTAAACAAATCTAAGTATTACAGAGAGATCCCTCTCTGAAGCTGGCAGTGCTACATCCCATCTTCAAAAGTGGTTTTGATAGTTACCTCTATAAATTTCTTCTACCCTTCAACAACCTCTGGTAATTACAGAGTGATAACATATAGCAAGACTTGGGAAGAACACTTGCATCATATTCAACAGTTTTTGCACACTCTGCAGAAGCATAAGCTATATTCCAACTTGGAAAAATGATCCTTTGTCATGGACAGGACCTAGTACCTAGAATAAATTGTTTATGCGCATGGTGTGCATGTTGATGCAACCAAGATCCAAGGCATCCATGACTGGCCATCCCCAACCACATTTAGTGAGCTTCGGATATTCTTAGGACTTGCTAATTTATATCGTAGGTTCATGTTGGGATTCTCCCATATTGCATGGGACCTCATCCAAATAACTAGGGTTGGTGGTAAGGCAAACTTTATGTGGGGCTTGTCCTAATGGAAAGCGTTCGATGATATGAAGCACCGCTTATGCTCAGCCCTAATGCTTTCATTACTTGACCTGTAACATCCCTTTGAGATTGAGAAAGATACTTCCAACTATTTTGTGGGTGCATTCCTCACTCAACACAACCACCTCCTGGCATATCATAGTGAGACACTATCAGATGTTGTATGTAACTACCATACTTTCAAAAAATAAATGTACTCCATCATGCAAGAGTGCCACTAGTGGAGGAATTGTATTCTCAAAAAGGAGACAATCATCCACACTGATCATAAGCCACTGCAACTCATGCACACACAAGGAAAATTGCAGAATGACCACCATCATAAGTGGTCCACATATTTGCAGTAGTTCCACCTCAAAATCAAGTATAAAATAGGAAGTACCAACCAAGTCATTTATTTCCCCAGTCGACCTCCAATCGTGACACTCACCATAGTGATATATTATTTCAGCCACGAGATCTATTAATGGCCCCACCTCTATGAAAAAAATATTGATTTCGCCAACACATACCATATTTTGGGAGAAAACACGATTGTCACTAATTTCCATCTTCAAGACTGGATGTTGTGCCATATGGGCCATCTTTGTGATCCATAAAGAGAGAAAGTGAAGATGATTTGGGAATCCCACTACATTCAGGTGGCAAGACACTTCAATGTGGAAAATCTAGTGGAAGTGTTGCAACAAAATTTCTACTGCCCAAAACTTCGACATGATGTCAACAAACATATATGGTCCTGCACTTCTTGCACTATTTCCAAAATTACCACTAAGAAATAACGCATGTACACTCCTCTTCCTACTCCTAACAAGCCCTGGGAATCCATCTCAATGTAGTACATATCGGGCCTTTCATCCACCAAGTGGGGAAATGACTATTTTTTTGTGGTTGTTGATATATTTTATAAGATGGTGATTATGGTCGCCTATGAGAAAAGCACCATTGTGGAGGACACTACCAAGCTCTTATTTGAACTTGTGTGGGTACACTTTGGGATCCCACAAACCATTATCTCATATCATGATAGTTGGCTCCTCAACACATTTTGGTCGATCCTCTAGTCATTGTTGTACATGAAGCTCACTAAGTCCACTTCCTTACACCCCCAGATGAATGGCCAAAATGAGGTCATCAACTAGATGATCGTGCGCATATTGCACATGTACAATTCCAAGCACCCCTGAACCTAGGATGAGAGTCTTACCTATGTTCAACACAACTACAACAGATCCATACATATCTCAACTGGCCACATCCCCTTTCAGGTGGGGTTGGGATTTCAACCATTAGGTCCCATGGATGTTTACTACCCCTTGCGGCCACCAAGTCAAACTCATCACATGCTCCAACTTAAGATGAAAAATCCACCCAGTTCATTGAGAATATACAACACATATGCCAATAGGTTCAGGATATTTTATAGAAGTCCAATGTGAAGTACAAGAAACTCCATGATCAACACCGAGTGCCACACCAGTTTCAGGTGAGAGACAAAGTTTGGTTGCACTTGCAGAAGGAACTCCTTACAGGGCCTCACTAAAATCTTCATCCACTCTGTTATGGACCTTAAACCATCACCGAGTTTGTGGGTGATAATGATTTTGAGCTCAACCTTCCCCCCTTTCTTTCCTTGCACTGGGTGTTCAATGTGGACCTCCTTCGACCTTATTTTCAACCATTATTGGACACCTCAAATATAGTAGAATAGTTGACACCAATATAGATTAATATTGACTACATGGAAAAGGAATCCACCGATCATATCATGGAAAAATAGGTCAATGGAAATATTTAGTAGAGGATCCATCTTTATCAGGTTGTCAAAGCATGGTATCTCCTGCACCAAGGCAAGTGCCTCACCCAGGGCCAAATTCAAAATAAATTTCCTCATCTTATGGGGGCACTCAACGAAATGAATAAAAGTTCTTCCTAAGTGGGGAGGATTGATCTAAGAGGATCTTGGTGGCCACCCACCTTTTACAACTGGCTCAAAAAAATATTTCCGGGAATTTGATGTACTAACTTGCCCCAATGGGGCCCACATGATTTTTGGGGCTTCATATCCTAGGGTTAGGGTTTTGGATGTCTAGGGTTTTGGAATTCATTTTTATTGTAAAAAATTCTGTAAGAGCCTCAATGTACTCATATTCTTGTGAATGAGATTAGTCGTCACATCTCTTCTTAGAGATCAGCTACCACCATTCTAGCAAGCTTGTTTTCAGTCGGCATTTTACAGTTTTCAGCATATTCCTTATTTAAGAGAAGTCAAGTTTTATTGTATCTCTATTATTTTTCACTGTGTCTATGTGTTAATATTATAAATATGTGGTTTCATTTCATTTCTCTCATAAATTCGGATCAGTTTGAGACCATACAAGGCCTTCTTCATCCTGCAAACATAATTTTCATTCTCTGACAAATGAAATCCTTCTGGTTTCTTAATGTATAATTCTTCTTCTAGTTCCCCATTTAGGAAGGTTGATTTCATGTCCATATGATACACTTTAATATTCTTGGAGAATGCATAAGCTAGGATCAATCTGATTACATCCATTCTGGAAATTGGGGAAAACGTCTCTTCAAAGTCGACACCTTCAACTTGAGCATATCCTTTACATAACAATGTTTCTTTATTCCTGGTAACTTGTCCACCTTCATTCAATTTGTTTCTGAAAACCCACTTTGTACCGATCACATTCTTGTTCCTTGGCCTTGGAACCAGTTCCCAAGTGTCATTTTTATCTATCTGATCTAATTCTTCATTCATGGCTTTAATCCAAAATTCATCCCTGTTGGCTTTTTCAAAACCGCTTGGCTCAACTGTCGACAATATTCATAGGTGTTGTTGTTCTGGTGAACTAATTCTTCTTCTAGTTTCAACTCCGACATCTTTATTTCCAATTATCTGATCTACTGGATGGTTCTTTTGTAGTTGTTTGCTAGGTGTTTTTGGAGGTACTTGAAGATCTTGTTGTTCTTTCCCTGCTTCTTCTAACTGCTCTTTCTCATGTTTCTCTTCTGCTACTTCTTATTCCCGAACCTGTTCCAAATAATCATTGTCTTCTTTTTTTATCCTTTGTCCACCTATCTCATCAACCATCACATTAATTCTTTCCACTATTTTATTGAGTCTTAGGTTGAATCATTTGTATGATTTCCTTGTTCTTGAGTACCCAACAAGTATACCTTTTTCAACATGAGAATAAAACTTTCCCATATTTCCATCTTCCCTTTTTATTTAACATTTTCTTCCAAAAACTATGAAGTGCTTCATATTGGCTGGTCTTCCTTTCCATAGCTCATAAGGATTTTTATCACTGTTGTTTCTGATCGTTACTCTATTTTGAATGTGAATTGTTGTATGCACTACTTATGCCCAAAATATATATGTCAACTTGGAATCCATTAGCATAGTATGATCCATTCCAATTAATTTCATGTTCTTCCTTTTGACAACTCCATTTTGTTGTGATGTCTTGGAAACCAATAATTGACTCTTTATCCCATGTTTACTATAGAAGTCCATAAATTCCTTTGAAGTAAACTCTCCTCTATTGTCTGATCTCAAACATTTGATTTTTAGATCAGTTTCATTTTCAACCATATCCTTGTATAATTTGAAGTTATCAAATGCCTATGAATTCTTCCTTAGAAAACAAATTACAGTCATTCTTGTATAATCATCAACTAATAGCATAAAATAATTATAACCTTTCAAACCCTTTGTTCTAGTTGGTCCAACTAGATCGGTGTGCACAATTTCTAGTGGTCTTGTTGTGGAGTATTCCTTTGATTTGAACTTGGTCTTTGTTTTCTTTCCTTGTTGAAAATGCTTGCATAATGTGCTTGTTGGCTTCATGATTTGGGACATTTATCTAACTTCTTCCTTTCTCCCAACCTTGACAAGATTATCCAAATTTTTGTGACCCGTTTGTATGTTCCATAACCAAACTTCATCTTCCTTTCCTAAAAAAAAAAATTCTTTTCCAATTTCACTTAGCATGTGTATGTTTCTTGAAGTTCTCATAGTTGTCACCACTATTCTATTAGATTACTGAGAGGGGGGGTGAATCAGTAATAGAGAAATTTGATCATTTTTAACCATATAATCCAAGTGTTATATCAATAAAGAATTATCATCCAATAACTACAGATTAGATAAGCAATGAAAAAATGAACAATCATACACATAAATAGTACACCAGTGTTTTACGTGGAAACCCAAATCGGGAGAAAACCACCTAATTTTTTCTCTTATATGTCTTGAAGAATTACATTCATTAGAAGCACCAACTTCCTTTGTTTTCTGGCTACAACTGGAAGGAGGCTCCAACCCCCTAGTTTCTCAGGCTACAACCTGAAGGAAGCTCCAACTCCCCAATTCTCTGGCTATAACCAGAAGGAGGCTACAACCCCCTATTTTCTCCAGCTACAACCAAAAGGTGGCTACAACCACCTATCCTTTCCTCGTCCAACTACCCTGAATTAGAAGTAGAATGATGGAACCACTATCACACTATCACTATGAGATATACCGATGTAAAACTATACCAATAAATCTGAACCATGCATCAACCTGTACCTCAACCTGTAATCAACCTGTAATCAACCTGTACCATAAACAAGTGCATCAACCATGCACCAACCTGTACCAAACAAACCATAATCAACAGGTACCATAAACAAGTGCATCTAACCATGTACCAAGTATGTACCAATAATGTGTCAACTACTCATCAATATGTACCAACATCATCAACTATACACCTCATGTATGTGTCAAATCATCAACTACTTGTCTCAACCATGTACTCAACATGTGCCTCAACCAAAAGCCCTCATTAATTTCATCATCCAAATATGATTTGTAGCTTTGTAATAGATCTGGTGTATATAATCACATTCATGCAAACCTTCCTTAACTTTAACAACAAGAGACTAACATTTTCATCAAACTTTTCTTTACTCTCACATGCCTAGTTTTGGATTAGTCAAGAACCGTAACTTGAATTAATCATAACTTTGTACCTATAATGTATAAATATCTGAAACTGATACACAATGTTCTTCAGTTTGTTTTATGAAATTCCTCCAAGTTTCACTACTTGGAACCTCTTATAAAATGAGTTATAGCAAAAATGGAATACCTTGCTGAATTCTGGCATATTCTAGAGAGAGAACTTGTAGAGCATGCCACACATTTAATATTTGTGGAAATGATCTAAAAATATTACAAAGAATAATAAAGACTTTACTCTAACCAAAACTTTTTGTCTCACTAAATTTGGATCTGTTATGAAGAAGTTATGACGTTTTTACCCGAAACACTTGTTTTTGACTAGTTTTAGGACTAGCCACAAACCCTATTTTCCATGGAGTGTAAGTACCAAAATACAACGAACCACAAGATGAATTGTTTACCACATATACTTGGATATGTTTTCTCAATGGCATAGAAATTTCACGATCTGAATCATTATAGAAAAAAAGTTATAGTGAAAATGGTGAGATGACCTGTAAATAACATACCTTAGAAAGTACCATCAAAAGAAGTTATCCTTCCTTGCATTTCAGCCTTCTTTTCTTCACTTTCCTCAGAATTTTGACTTAGATATCCTTTGGTTACCTCAAAAAATTCTATGTACGCAATATTCTCAAGTGTATCTAAAATGACAGAGTCTTGCCTCTTATTTATACTCTCCAAGTAGCTTCCTTAAAAACATCTTCTAGGTCACTTGGCCCCACTTTCCTTATTTTAGGGTTAACCCACTTCTTATTTCTCCATTAAATTTATTATTGAAATAATTTATTTTGTATTCACTTTGAATTA
>SNQJ01S0096624.1:36692-47149 GCA_010110895.2 Picea sitchensis | reverse complement strand
CGTAAATGGGCAGAGTTTCTTTGCTATATTTTTTCCTCTTTCAAATGGTACCCCTACCCCTTCTTTTATAGGCTAGAAGGAGCTAGGTTTTTGGATGAACCCTTGGCCATGCATGGATGGGAGTTTCAGTTAACTCACCCATAGATTTTTGTTCCATTGAGAACTTTCCTTTTTTCGTGCTTTTGTAGGTACACACGAGTTGTTGTGAGTCATCCAGCGTGTACACGCGTGCAGTAATGGGTTAGGGTGTGTGGGCCTTTACACAAGAGGATTTTCAAAGAGTTGTTCAGCAGAGTTTTGGAAAATAAGGGATATGAGTTGGCCTGATGCCAGGTAAGCATGTGTGGTGCAATTTAGGGTTATAAAAGATGCCCCCTAATGTGTGAGGTCAGAAGAGAATCTAATGGCTGAAATACATTACCAATCTTTACTGATGTGCCGAATGATTGAGCCCAAGGATTAGGAACCAGGACGTGTCGTTTGCAAAATAACAAATGTCTCACCGAGGCGGGCATACCCATGCATGGAATAAAATGGAACCATGGCTACCAATCAAATACACTGCAGATCCATATCAAATAACTATAAAGAGTAGCCGCGAACAATACACATCAGAGCTACATCTCAAAATCAGAAAGATATACATATAGAGCATCCATCTTCCAGAAGCTGATTCGGCCTGATGGCTAGACTTCAGAGCTCGAACAACAACTTCAAAATCTTCCAAAACTCAAGTAGGAGTGTAATATGAGTGTACAACTGCACTATCTAGACGTCTTTGATGGCTCGTCGATCATGGACTTGATAATCTTGATGGTCGGACTAAAGGCTTCAGTGATTTCGAACAAGGACTTGATTGGATGTTTAGGATGGTCGGGTATGCAGACAAGAAACATTTTGTAGAGGGGCCGACTCAGGCTTAGTGAAAAAATTACCTTGGACAGTAGCATGACAAGTGATGAGAATCAAGCAGCATATATGTTAATCATAAGTCTACGAAGCAGGAGGCAACGCAAACTCTCCATATGTTTGGAAGAATAACCAAACGGTGGAGGACACAACTCTATATAGTGAGAAAAGTTTCCTAAGGTTGTACTACATCCCATAGTCTGATGATCAAATGAATAGATGTGCTTTATCCAAGGGCAACTCATTATGCTGCCAATAAAGAAAATACTTTTCCCATCCTCTTTTGGGGGTATATTTGATTTTTTTTGTTCTTTTTGATAATTTTGGAAAAAGAATAAAGGAATATTACGTTACAATGGAGGAACGAGTATTTCAAACATACAAGATCAAGGCACAAGGTCAAGACTGATGTTCTGGTAAAATGATACTCGAGAAAAATCCTCCGGTGGCCAAAGGCGTTAAGACGCAGAAGAAAATTGTCACAAGGTTGGTGGATAAGGTATGCAAAAGTGGTTGATAAAACACACAATGGTAACATCCTTCAATGTAAGTTTAACAAGCCCAAAGAAGGTAAGCTCGATGGTTTTTCATATTTAGAGAGTCTGAAAAAACATAAAAGGAGAATCCACTGGGGTACCTTTTTCGAAGATAGTCTAGTCGGTTCGAAAAAGGGATAAACTAGCACCGATTAGATGTTGATTCAAAACCATTTTAACGAGTGTGACAAGGACAAGATCACTCTGCTATTTTTTCACTTCTAAGGAGTCTGAAAAAAGCTTAACTATGGACTCCGTCAGGAATATCCTTCTGGACCAATTTAACGAGTGTGAAAGAATAAGGTCACTCGACAATCTTTTCAATTTTAGGGAGTCTGAAAAGATCTTAACTATGGATTCTATGGGGATTTCTTTTTCGTAAGTTTAGTCCCTCAGGCTTGAAAAAGGGATAAAATTATACCTGAGAGTACTCTTCTAAAGAACAAAAATTCGATAGAGTATACCTTTGTTCATATAGTTGGTCTTCCAGACCAAAAAAAGGGTAAACTACCACTGGACAGATGTGACTTCAAATTTCAGTTTAACGAGCATGAAAGGCCACAAGATTGCTCGACAATCTTTTCATTTTTAGAGGGTCTGAAAAGGGATTAAAAGGAGACCCGTTTATTTTTGGGAGTCCTGAGGGTGAGACAAAGAGAAAAGAAGAATCATGCACATGAGACTCAAACTCATATTCAGGAAAGACTATAAGGACTCCCGAGCCTACATTGTTTTAGAGATGGCATGGACATCATAATGCAACCAGGACCTACCTAGGGAATCCATGTTCTGGTAAGCTCTACCGCCAAGTTGCGACACTTCTAAAGAAGATACGATGGTTCTATGTCACAACCTGATGGGATCGATCCTATAGCAGAGGAAAAATACAACGAGACGCAAAAGTTACGGTAATAACCTAACCTATATGCTCAAGTTGATTCTTGGAAAAAAATTATGGACCATCAAAATTTTCTCAGAAATCAAAAAAAGTGTCACAATACCCGATCAAATCCTTCCCATATAACTCCTGAATCACTCTAAATGGTTTTTGGTATAAAGAAACTGATAAGGGAGGCCAAAAAAGTGACAAAAAGAGGCCAAAAAGTCTATAAATAGAAGCTGGCAGCTCATTATCACCATTGCTAATTTGGAAATTGACTCTGGAGCCAAAAGACCCCCTTTGCTAAAAATGCTGATTCTGGGAGCTACAGTGGATGAAACAGACTTCCGCTTGGACCAAGTAAGTACAAACTCCCTTATCTAGCTATTCAATTCTTCATTTTTGTCTTTAAGTTCGTTTTTTGGGTGGGCGTCGACTTTAAAAAATTCAGCCCTAGGTACACGTGGGTTGTCTCTGGAAAGGCCGCATGTACACTTGGGCAGAGTAAAGGCTTCCTGTGTGTACACACGACTGTCACCTCTACAGCTCGCATGGACACCCCCCCCTTTGTAGAAAAAAGAATTAAAAGGAAAGTGTTGACCCTACTGAACCTTGTTGTGTTGGCAGGATGTAGGTCCAGTGGAGGGAAAGGGAGCATGAAGCAATCAGTGAGTTGGTTGCGGGAGATCTGAATGTCATGGTCATGTTGATGCAATGCAGTTTACTGAAGTTCTTTCTATGTCCATTTATGCATGCAAAACTAAGGCTATTGAATGCCTTGATTGACTACTGGCACCCTGATGCAGAGGCCTTTATGTTAGAGGGGCAATCATTGGTGCCCACCACCGAGGATATCTATTTTTCGACTGGCCTCTCAAGGAGAGGGGAACCAGTCAAATTTGGGACGTTTCCTATGGGATCGAGTAAGATATCGAAACTAATAGCCAAGCACTATGAGGCTAGGACTGATCGTGCAAGCTCCCAGGTACCTATCAGTAAGATCACTAACTTATCGCTGCAGGCGATATTATTACTGATTGGGCGGATTACCGTTTCTGCAGTCTTGCATCAGGATTCTCGCGCATAGATGAACTGTGAGATACAGTGCTTGAATGAACAGATTTTTGACTGGAGTACCACATTACTGGAGTGCATGAAGAGAAAATTGACAGATTGCTGACAACAGAAACAAAGGAATTTTGGGTTTGAGATGATCTTGTGTTCATTTTTCTTTGAGAGAGTTCCGAGATTTAGCCCTCGGGAAGTAGTACGAGGACATCATGCCTCATTTCTTAGAGTGTGTAGATGGGTAGTGTTACTACCACGACAGGGTGGTGGAAGGACCAAGGAGTCCTTCGATTATGACTTCTTTGCGTGGTTTTCATGGTAGATCCTTGTGATCGAGGATTACCCATATGTAGGGATATATTTCTCTAGAGATCTCGAGATACCTGTGCCTCCTGGTGAGGAGCGAGGGGAGAAGGGTAAGTCTCCACCTTTGTAGTTTTTTTTGTTTGCATATGTAATTTTTATGTCATTTTTGTGATATATATCATTTTTTTGTATGCCAAAGTATTTGTCGGGTAAATGTTTGTAGCATGCAGATGTGGGATCCGTGCGACCTGTTGATTATGCACGGAACAGGCATCGTCTTCGGCCAAAAGCCGCAGCTGCCGCCGTCGGAGGAGCAGCAGTAGCAGGGAACCTCCCAGCCGAGGAGGCTGAGAGAGTCCTTAGATGAGTTGAGCAAAACTTCACTACACCCACTCGCACAGTCCTGATGGTAGAGATAGAGGACCTGCCACCATCCATGCAACCTCATGTAGTGGGGGCACCTCAGGCATGGGTCCGATTGTTTAGGAATTTAGCCCATGCTGTGGAATATTATAACAGGGCCCATAGGCCCTGAACCTATTTATACTTTTTACATGCCACGAGCACTTACTTGTATATATTTTTTTAGGGCATAAGTCCTGTGACTCATTATTAGTCCCATTTCTGAGGTGATTGCATCCATCTATGTACTCTGGTTGTTTTATGATGTTATATATGTTTTTTTTCATCTTTTGTGTCTTATGGATCACGTGTGCAAAAATGTATTTACATGCTTGTGTCAACGTTCTTTCATATGTGTGCAAGATGCCAATCTAAAATTTGATTAGCTAGAGTATCTGTAATTTGGTTTAATCTCCTAGGAACATGAAAATATGTAATATAATCAAAGTTTCATTCTAAGAGACGTACCCTAAGGAATCATCACTATAAAGTTGGATCATGAACCCGATATACTCTATTTAGCTGTGACACAACCAATTGAGCATCGAGATAGACCCGGAGGTGAGAGATACCCAATGACAAGGCATCACGAAGAAACTCAATAACTGCACTATACTTGGCGACATTATTTGTGGTTTCACCTAAGCATATACCTCCGGAAGATAACAACTAGCCCTGAGGTGTAAATATTACCCAAGCTACGGAGGCAAGCCTCCACGTGTGACGACTAGCACCGTCTGCATACCCAATGAACACCTCAGAATCACCTGACATCTGCCATATTGACAAAATATAACATCAATTACACGTCCATAACACTTAAAAGAAACTAAAAATTAATAGTACAAAGACTATACATATGTTACAAAAAGTTACCCATAGTGACCTGTCTATGAGTAATACTTCTTGAGGTAGAGCCCTTTTCTAGTCTCCGCCAAAGCATTCCCTTCAAAATCAACCAAACAATAAGCACCCTTTTTTAATACCTCTTTTATGATGAAGGGTTTGAACCACATGGGTTTAACCTTGCCTGCCCCTAGGGGGTCCTTATCCTGGTCATAGACCAGGACAAGGTCGCCTTCAAAGAAAATCCAAGGACGAACGGACCTATCATACTGACACTTGACCTTATGTTTGTGAGCTTCGTTGGTCAAGTCCACATCGCGACGCTGCTCATTGAGCTGCTCAAGGTGTACTAACCGTTCTTCAATTGGAGAAGTGTCTAGCAATAATTTTACTACCAATTTTAGAGATGGGATCTGACATTCGATGGGCAAGACTACCTCCAGCCCGTAAATGAGTTGAAAAGGTGAGAAACTGGTTACAGTCTTAACAAATGTTCGGTAAGCCCATAATGTTAAGTATAACATCAAATGCCAATTTGACTTGGCTGAGTTGATAGTTCACTGTAGAATAGTATTAAGAGTTTTGTTTATAGCTTCCACCTACCCATTGGCTTGGGGGTAGTAAGGTGATGAATGCTCTTGCCATAACCCAAGATTTGATGTTAATTCGGTCATCATTTGGTTCTAAAAGTGACTGCCATGGTCAGTGACAATCTCTCTCGGGATGTCGAACCTTGCTATGATCTGGTTGAATAAGAAGAGAGACGTAGTCTCTCCATCATATTTAAACGTTGGCATAGCTTCGACCCACTTAGGGAAGTAGTCGACAACTACGATGATATAGCGGTGCCCCCTTGCCGACGGGGGATTGCAAGTAGTATAATCAATCCCCCACTTAGTGAATGGACCAACTGTGATGACAGGAAACATAGGAGTGGGATGTGCCCTCATCTTTCGAGAGAAGATTTGGCATGGATGGCACTTCTTGACCGATTCAATACAATCTTTGATAAGTGTCGGACAGAAGTAACCTACTCATAGAATATTTTGGGTTGTTGCCAACCCAGAAAAATGAATGCCACAAGCTCCAATATGGCAATAGTTGAGCACGATGATGGCCTCCTCATGTGTGAGACATCGACGTAAGATGCACTCTACACCTCTCCGATACAACGTATCATCGAGTATGAGATAATTCTTAGCCTGATGGCATATCCGCCGACGCTTGTCACGAGAAGCAGAGGTGGGGCACTTCAAATTCTGGAGATAGATAAGTATATCTCTGTACCAGGGATCTAAATATGTAATAAAAAACATATCTCCCTGGATAGGTGATTCCTCAGGCACAACGTCACCTGACTCAACCAGAAGTAGCGAAATAAGCTTTGCGAAGACCAATGACTTTTTGGACTTTGCTGAAATGAAGTCTAAGTCAAATTCTTGGAGGATGACCATCCATATACTAATTTTTCCGCCTATAATTCATCATGTCAACATGTACTGGAACGGATTCATGATAGCAATGACGGTGGTCTTGCGAAACATAACATAGTGACAGAACCGTTGAACAGCATGAACTTCTGCCAACGTAATTTTTTCGATATGAGAATAATTGAGTTTCGGTCCTACGAGGCCTCTACTCAAGTAATAGATCATGTATTCTGAGAATGAATCATCTTCCTGAACTAAAACCATGCCAATGGTTGACTCTGCGACATCCATATATAATAAGAAATATTTGTTATAGTTAGGTGGCCATAGCAGAGGTGCGGTTGTGAGGGCATGTTTTAATGCATCAAAAGAGCGTTGAGCAGCTTCTTCCCAGAAAAAAGGAACGTCTTTCTTTAGTAAATGCATAAATCCCTTGGTGATTTTGGCATAGTTGGCGATGAAGCGTCGTAAGAAGTTTACCTTGCCTTGTAGACTCTCAAGTTGTAGGATTGTGCATGGGGGGGGCAACTGGATTATTGCCTCCACCTGAAGAGGATTGACCATGATCCCTATTGTTGATACGATGAAACCTAACAAATGTCCTGACGTTATGCAGAAGCTGCACTTGTTTGGGTTCAAGCGAATCCTAAAATAGTGACAACGTTCGAAGATTAGTCTAAGGTGTATGGGATGATTCGTTCTCTTGCAAGAGCGTGATGCTAAATCATCTAGGTAGGCCTCGACTATATGCTTGAGGTCATGAAAATAAAAAGACATGGCCCACTGGAATGTGGCTCCAACATTTTTAAGGCCAAAAGGCATCTTACGATATGCGAATGTAACCCATGGACAAATGAATGTCGTTTTATGTTGGTCTTCGGGTTTGATTTGGATTTGATTATATCCCAAAAAACCATCGATGAAAGAAAAGGCTTCACAACCAGCACATTCATCAATGATCTGGTCAATGAATGGTGTTGGAAAATTATCTTTGGGACATGCCTTGTTTAAATCATAGAAATTGGTACACACACGAATCGTGCCTTGTTTTTTATTGACTGGCACAGGATTTGACACCCATTGAGTCAAATGGATAGGATAAATAAAACCCGCCTTTAGCAATTTCTCAACCTCAATCTTGATGGCTGCTTTTTTCTTGGGATTAACTGGATGAATTTTTTGTCGAATAGGATTGGCATCAGGATACGTTGTGATTTCATGTTCAACTATTTTTGGACCGATACCTGGCATTTCCTCATAATACCAAGAAAAATCGTCGTGAAATTATTTGAAAATATCCATGTAAATTTGAATCTCTTCGAGGGAGCAATCTGCTCCAACAAATACATTCTCCACGATGCCAGGGTTTCGATAGATGTTGATTGGTATAGTTTCAACGATAGTCACCATATTTCCCTCAGTATAAATTTCATGTGTAGCTAAGAGATTAATAGGACACGACAGATCTCCCTTCATGGTAATGGTGAATTCTCTTGCTTCGATTCGTCTTAACTATGAGAGAAAATATGATCTGTGATGAAGATCTTCCCAAGGTTTGTCCAGACTAGTCATTGCTTCGATTACTGCTTCATCAGAAGGCAAGACTAAGTCTAACGAATCGACGTTAGCGAGAGAACCCTAAGCCCAAATAGGCTCTAGAAGTGGATCTAACTCTTGTGCAGGAGTCAGATTAGGGTTAATTGAATCTTATTGGACTAATGAGTATGCTACCTCAGCAGCAGACAAGGGCATGGACATGCCTAGGTGCCCTGTCTCATCCATCATGGCTGATGGGGAAGGAAGAATCCAAGGATCCTCAAAGTAAGTCGTGCAGAACGACGAAACTTGAAAAATATCAACCTTATGGTGATTAGATATAAATTTGATATCATCATGAGGAGGTGGGTAATCGAAGGTACCCATCAAGGATGGGCACAAACCAACTCCTACGTTAACGACACCTGGTTGAGGATTATCAATCATCAGGACCGTGGATACCCCCAAAGCTGGGTCAGGTCTAGAGAAAGACAATTGATCGATGGTCACTATCCAGCCCTCGTGTGGAAACAACAAGACTCAGAAAACTGTAGCAACCACATCTTGCATAGCATAAGTCCAACTCTATCCTAATAAGGGGTTATAGTCGAGGGGAGCATTGACTACCTCTACTTCGACACACACGGTTTTCCCTCCTAACTGCACAGGGAAAGAAGGAACGATGCCATGTGGTCAGAATGAACGAACGTTGAAAGAAATGAGGAGAGTAGGTGATGGAGAAAAAACGGGCTGTCTAATGGCCTTCCAACATGATAACGACATGACGCATGTCGAGGCACCCTCGTCGACCACTGTGTAGAAGATATTCCGAGTAAATTTTTTTGTGGGATGAGCCACTACTATCTGAAATGCTACGTGGTAAGGCAGATGAGGTTTTAAGTTGGTTGTATCTAACATGATGGTATGCATATTACAAGTCTCAGTAGAGCCCAAAGCGGTTAACAAGGCTTTCCTCTGAGTAGGGAAACTTTGGAGGACCTCCAAAGAAGACATCGCACAAGGGGTTTGTGATAAATCTTCCACCATAGAGTAATTCTGGGCGGCCCTTGCGTTTGGGTTGTGAGAAGATTTTTTAAATGCACCCTTTGGAATGCGTGTCATTCTTTCTCCCAACGTCTTCTCAATCTGTAGAGGAAGAGAGGGGATATCAACTTCTTTACCCTTCTCAAAAGTGCTTGGTTTACTATAATCGTGTGCTCTAGTTGATATGAAAGCATCACCCCTAACCATATATACGTTCACGAATGAGGGATTGTTTGGAGGCGGGCATGTTTCTTAGTTGTCCCCTTATGTGCTTGTAGAGGCTTGAGTTAGATTTTGCCCATGTTGAAAGGGATTAGTCAACACTGCTTGTTGTTGTTATGTGACAAACTTTTAGGCCTCTGCAAGTCGAGGACAAAGATGGGTCGGGTGGTCTTTCGGGCACAAGTTGCATGGACACCTTGCCTTTCATTTTTCCATGTTGTCCCCGCCAGCATTATCAGTGGGTTTTTTATCCCCCTTACCCTTCTTTCGTTGTTTTTTCTTCCCTTCAGGCTACTGGGTGGCCTTTGGGTTAGTCGACTACATGGTGTGTACTTCCGACATTTGGGTAGGGGGAGCAACCAAAGCAGTAGTTTGGTTGGCCGCTGTGTGTTGTATGGATAACTGTTGCAACTGCTTTGCCAATTGCTCAGCAGGCTTGGTTTGTGTTGAACCAACAATACCATCAACACGTGGTCCAACTCTCTGTCTATTTTTATCTAGTATCGAACATGGTGCATCTGGCAAGATGTTGTATAATAAACCAGACTCAGAATATATGAGCTCAAACTGTTGATCCCTCATGATGGCATCTTCTTCGGAGAAAAATATGGATGTCGTGACGTCTTTGGATAACTGTGGGACCAAAGACCTAAGGAACCAATCAAGCAGGAATGATGGTGGGACTAGTACCTTGATTAAACTCTTCCGGCGTCTCCACTCTCGGATATGATCAAAGATATGGTCTATTGTTGTCTTTTCGAAATTGGTGAGCAACTATGTGCCAACATCGTATCTCACAAGTAACTGGAAATGGTTAAGGAAGGCCATCACCAGTTCGCCAAAAGAAGAGTATCTTGAGTGATTGAGCTCGATGTACCATTTCGCGGCACTCCCAATGAGAGTACGTTGAAACAATTGCAACTGTATGGAGTCATATTTCAATGAGTTAGATGAGCACCAAAGATGAAAGGTAGTCACATGATCACCTGGATCTTCATTAGTCTTGGCCTCGAACTTTGGAATGTCTGAAGGAAACTTTGTTGGCATAGGAGGCCAACGCAGATCGTGACAAATAGGATCAATCAACAACCTTTTCAAATCTGGCAAGTGTAAAGTCGCTAGGAATGGTAGTTTGGGTTGCTGCTGATAACCTAGGAAAAAGGGTCCTAGAGTTTGAATGGCACCAGGTTGCCAGAAAAGTTTGGTTGCTAGCCCGGATTCTGGTAGAAACCATGGCCCTGACCAGCGTAAGGATTTTTCATCTATGGAGACATCATC
>SNQJ01S0096624.1:20555-36642 GCA_010110895.2 Picea sitchensis | reverse complement strand
CAAAAAGGACATAGAGTGTTGGGCATGCATTGTATTCGAAGGAATTTGGGAAGGATTAATCCATGTCGGTCCCGTGGGGAGAGGCATAGTAGTCTGTCCAGGGTTCTGTTGATTGTGGAAAGAATTACCCCAGAATGACATTCTGGAGGAGGGAACAGATCCTTGTCCTAAATTCCAAGATCCTACTATGTGTGCCCCCTGTGAAGGAATAGTACCCTATGTGGGAGTAGATTGTCCAAAAATGAGGTTGCCCCCAGTCGGGAACGTGGCTGAAGAGAATGTGTTGCTACCAACTTTTTTGTTCCAATAAAACGGTGTCGAACCTACCAACATACTGTGTGAAGGTGGTCCCTGAATCCCCGCTCCAAATAAACTATTGTGTGTAGGTTTCCCGGTGGATTGATGATGAGAACCACCGAGCGAAGGGGACGAAGGAGGGTTATGACCTCCTGCATAAGAAAAATCATTAAAAGGGACAGGAGTGCCCCCAAAGTGACCTTGCATAGGAGCACTAGAGCTCCCTTCCCCTAGACCCAAAGTCTGTAAAGTGGAGTAGGTTAGTACAGGACTTGTACCCAAACTAGGCATACCGTATGAGAATGGAGGGCCTGTCGCACTAGGTGTGAAGGGGGTTGTGGCCGCCGCCATAGACGGGTTTGATCCACTATGTGATGTAGTTATGGTCAAGACCATGGTGGCTCAGAATGACGATGGTAGGTTAGTAGATGACTCTCCTGTGGTTACAACCGTGATGGGAATTGAAGAATTCCTAGAAGAAGTAATAGCATATGTTTCCATTGTTGTGTGAGGCATTGTCTGGCATTCGTGAAGTTGGATTGGTACAATAAACAGTGCCAAGATATCAGTGGTTGGAGTTTCAACCGAGGCAAGAGCGGTTGCTTCAAAGTTCAAAACGGTCGATTCCTTCGGGGGTTGTTCAGGCACAATGGTTTGTAACCTGATCGCTTCAAAAGACCCTTGTTGGTCTAGCTTCCACCTTAATGGTGGCGGGAGTGACTCTAGTGCAACCGATGGTAGGCCAAGAAGCCTTCGTGACCGATGGAGCTCCGGATCCTCCACTATGTGAGACGATCCAAGACACTCTAAGGTATTCTAAATGTTCAAAAGTAACACACACTAAAAAGAATCCCCTAAGAGACAAGACAAGCAATCACTAAATTATTTGGAAGAACAGTTACAACAACCAACACTAGAGAAGCTTACCGGTGCAAGTGCAACTCGAACACGGAAGCACCCTCTAGGTATACTCTACAAAGCATGGCCCGATGTATGTCCTAGGTACCGCATTATACCCCCGTCATCACCTATGTATGTCCCTAAAAATATTGGCAACTAGGTTTCCAGCACAAGAACAATCACCAGGCGGGTACAGTCGAAAGTCGGGTAGACCACAATGAGAAGGGTATCGAGCCCGAAACCTGTCAAGGGTATCGAGAGAAAATGGTCTGTAAGACAACTGAGGACCTCGAACGGATTCGATACCCACAAAGCCTTGTGTAAAATGCAAACGATGAAATCCAAAAACATGCCCTCTATATGTGTTCTCCACTACGATTGGTCCGACTTTGGAGGGGTTATCTCCTCTACCTTCCTACACACGACCTCGTGTTTATCCCCTGTGTTAGAGGGGGGTCCTGGATAAATTCCATGAAACTAGACTTAGAAACTCCCTATCTCAGACTCCAATCTTTGGTTTTGAATGGCCTTGAAGAGTTTCCTCTCCAACCTAATCCAAGGCCCTAGTCCTGAACTAGTTTGTGAACCCTACAAACAAAAAAGTCTAGTAGATTTTAAAATTAGCATTTCTTTTATGGATTTGTCTTACATCAAGGGGTATGAGGGTGAAACTAATGATGTGTAAAATACGAAAGCAAAAAATGAATAAAAAAGTTGGAAACAAAACTTTTACTGAATGCAAAATTTCAACAACTTTTCACAAAGAAAGATTTTTAATTTTTCTAAGATTTTGGACAGCAAACTCAAAGGAACTTCATTTGAGTATGAGCTACCTATGATCTAAATGAACTGCAAAAACTTATGAAATAAAATACTTCTCCCTAGCTAATGATGCAAAAAGACACTCTTCAACCAAAGAAGAAAACATAAAGAGATTTATTTATTTAAGTGCTAGTAAAGCAAGAAAGGGAAAATACCGACAAGCAAAAAACCAAGAAAAACAATTCTAGCTTAAAGCGTAGATTGCAAAGAATCAGATTAAAAAATCACACAATGGCAATTGTAAAAATAATGACTCCCACACTTGTCTAAAAACCATAAGAAAACAAATTTTTTATTTTTTATTTTTCTGACGACGTTTTAAATGAGAAAAAGAAAGCTAAGGCTAAAAATAATCCTAAGCTACTGACTGTTCAAACATAGATTCAAACAATTGAGAGGAATACTTCTTATCAAAGGAGGGGATCAATGCCCCACCCTGAACAAAAATTAGCCTATACAAGCATGCGACTGTCACTCAAACAGAACGCGTGCGAATGCGTGTCGAACAACAACAGAGGGCATGTACACGGGGGATGACCTTGTATAGGCCACGTGTATATCTAAACTCTAAGGAAAAATATGAAAACAGACATACCAGACCAGGAAGAGGCCTCTGGTATTGATAACGAGGATCCCTTGAAGGCTTGGATACTCTTTCTAACAGAAAAAAAAATAATGCAAGGAAAAATAATAAGGCAAAAAACAATCTGAGATAGGACTGTTAGCAAACAAGACTCAGACAAAATTCCAGAAAACCACCTGAGAATGTGTGATTCTGACAGGGAAGAGGAGGACTGCCTCTGAGGTTCTTTGAACTCCTACACGCTATTGCTATCTCTACAGCTAGTGTTCACATGCAGGTTGTAAGAGGATAGGGCGCTGGTACATGCGTGTAGGCTTGGTGCAGGCCGCATGTACCTCTGTGTGTCCCAAAAAACATAGTCAAGAAAAAGTAAGGGAAATCTGGTATGGAAAACCAGACTCCCTGCTAGCTCAGCCTTACAGAAATGAAAAGAAAAGACAGGCAAGAAAAAACTAGTCTTTAAACTACCCAAAAAACTAAAAAACAATTCCAGGAACCCTAAAGAGTATTGTCCCTAGTATGGTTGCCAATTCTGTTGTTGGGAAAAACACCCTACAGACTAGAAAATAGAGTTCAGACTTTGCAATGCAGATTTGATCGAATAGAAATTACTTTCTACCTACATCCCTAGATTTAAATCCCCTTTTCTCAGTAAATGCATGGAAAGATCCACCTACCTTGTTACCGGCCTTTGATGTCGATCCTCCGTTGTGCTTGATTACTTGTTCACAATGCTCCTTCCAAAGATGACCTACACTCAAGACAAACAATAACTATGTATGCATGCTAGTTATATACTAATGGGTTAGAAATCAACCATAAACTAATCAGACCATATAAAGTTCATGAATTAGGACGGGAAAATCATTCTCTTTATTACTTAAAATGAGTCAACTTACAAAAGTTGAGACTGACCACCACTCCTTGAACCTGATCCTGGCCTCCTCTTCTTCTGTCCTTCAACTACTTTTCTTTAAATATCCTTTGGCATTAGGAAAGGCTAAAGGGTTGGGACAATGGAATAAGTAAATGGGCAGAGTTTCTTTGCTATATTTTTCCTCTTTCAAATGGTACCCCTACCCCTTCTTTTATAGGCTAGAAGGAGCTAGGTTTTTGGACGAACCCTCGGCCATGCATGACCAGGAGTTTCAGTTAACCCACCCATAGATTTTTGTTCCATCGTCAACTTTCCTTTTTTTGTGCTTTTGTAGGTACATGTGGGTTGTTGTGAGTCATTCAGCGTGTACATGCATACAGTAATGGGTTAGGGCACGTGGGCCTTTACACAAGAGGATTTTCAAAGAGTTGTTCAACAGAGTTTTGGAAAAGAAGGGATATGAGTTGGCCTGATGCCAGGTAAGCATGTGTGGTGCAATTTAATGTTATAACACTTCCTGTGAGGGATTTCACCATAAGGGGATAACTTTGGAGTTCGTACATATTTACTTCTTATCATCCATGACAAAACAATAATGAGTCATATTTACATCAAATAATATTTGGTCCATTACCCAAACCTTTGTGCTACGGGGATTTCTTCAAGGGTTTAAATCAATGACAACCAACCTTAATCAATGACCTTGACAAGATTATCAAAAATTTTGTGACCCATTCGTATGTGTCATAACCAAACTTCATCTTCCTTTCCTAAAAAACATTTTTCTTTTCCAATTTCACTTAGTACGTATATGTTTCGTGAAGTTCTCATAGTTGTCACCACTACTCTGCCTAAAACTACTTTTCTTATTTGACATTTCTGAGAATCAAACACAATTTTGTGACCTTGATCACACATTTTACTAACACTCAAAATATTATGTTTCATATGTTCCACTAGTAGAACATTTTCTTCCTTGGCATCTTTACTTCCAATCTTGATTGTACCCCTTCCAATGATTCTGGATGAATTGTCATTTCCAAAAGAGACTAAGTGATCTCTTTCCTCTCTTAAGGTTATAAACCTATCCTTATCACCTGTCATGTGCTTTGAGAAACCATTTTCAACCTACCAACCATGTTTCTTGTGTTGAGCTTGTAGAGAGAGTGTGCATTCTTCATTGTCATACCGATTCTTCTTTCTTATCCATTTTCTTTGAGGTTCTTGTCTATGACTGTTGTTATTTTGTTGTGATTCTCTTGGAGGGACTGTAATTCTACAATATTTGGCTATGTGTCCAAATTTCTTGCACTTGTTTCATTCCAATTTAGTGCTCAAGGATTCAAACCTATTTTAGCTTCTTCTCTGTGTTCCACTAGGCCTTCTTGGATAACCATTTTCTAGATAACTTCATAGTTATTTATGTTTCTTCTATTTTATCTTCAATTTATAGCCTTATGTCCAAAAATTTTACATGAATAATACAAACGAAAGAATATAGTTTGATACTTGGGAGTTGAAGATATTCATAAAGGAGTTACTCTTATAAATCCATCTTCTTCTTGAGACCTTTTTCATTCTAACTATTGTTGATTCTGGAATATGAATCTTCTAGGTGGTGGAACAACTCTATGATAAAACCTCTTGTCTTCTTCCTTCTCATGAGATCCTCTGATTGTCTCTACTTATATTCTTGATTTCATTTCTTCATATGTAATTTTGGAGCTTGAGAATTTTTCTGTCTGATTGTATCCTAGCCTATACTTATCATGATGTGGCCTTTGACTATTGATAATGTTATACAAAACCTTGGAGCTATTCTACATTTTTTTCTTTTGAAGGTCTTTTCTCAATGTGACAATCTCTGCTTCCAAACCTTCAATGATCCTATCCATTTCTTCCAACCATTATTTGAGTGCTTCTTCAATTATGTTCTCTTACTCAACTTGGATTTTTAATTTTGAGATCATTTGTTCTAGTTCTTCGACGTTGGAATTTTGTGTTTCCTCTTTTCTTTTTAGTTCTTCCTGTAGCGACTTGTTTTTCTTATTTTCCCTTTTTATAAATTCTATGGCACTCAAAAATTATTCCCTGTAGTCAACTTCTGCCTCTTCATATTCTTCTTCAGTTCCTTTTTTATCTGAATCTTATATTTCCATGAATAAAACCCTTTACGTCTCACTTTTACTGACTTGATATTTTTCTGATGAGGTGTTTTTCTCTTTGGTGCAAAAGATTTTCTTGAAGAATTTATTTTTAGTTCTTTTTCCTTTGTATATTTGTTTTCTATTTGAATCATCTTCTTCATTTATTTTCTTTTTATTATGAGGAAATTTCTTAGTGAAACTACCAATACCATCACAATTGAAACAAATCAATCGAAGGTTACCTCAATATTTGTCATCGGTTCCCTTTTTCAATCTTCTGACAAAGTTGGCTACTTCTTCATAGTCTTCTAAGATGTCATTGTTGCTGCTATCTAAATTTTCCTTTTCCTTTCGCTTTTTCTTTGACTTCTTGGATTCTTTGAATGTTTCTTCTTTTGTAACTGGATTCTCCTATTTAGTTATCATTTCATAGGCTATGAACATTTCATGTAGTTCATCCATGCTTATCGATTCCAGATCTGTTCTTTCTTCTAGTTCTAAGATCTTAGGATCAAATCTCTTTATTCTAGTGCCAAAAACTTGTAAACAACCTATATCTATATCCTATGATCAATATTTACCTGTACTTAACATGTACCAACAAAACCCAATAGGTACGTGAACTATTTGTGTTGCAACTCATGTATGTACACGACCTGTCTATACTACAACATGCGTATGTATGTGGTCTATCTATACTTCATCTTGCGTACACCTTCAGAAAACTATGATTTTCACCTTTATGAAACTCTGACCCCTTGTTGCCTCTATCACATCGACCTACAACCTATCACTGTGTCCAATCTATATTTGTTCCCTATTCATACATCATCATACATATCCCTTAACCAAGTGCATCAATGTCTCTCTAGTAATGTCCCATACATGTGTATACAATCATGATAAAATGTAATAACCCTCACATGGAATAGACATCAAATTCTCATTGATATGCAACCTCACACTACAAAAAAAACTTCACAACCACTTCACAACCAAAACCATGAACCATGTACCAAGAAATACAAGCTATGCCTCAACACTTAAACCAACAAGATGTACCAATGAATAATACCAAACATACCAATGTTGTATTTCTATAGATTTGGGTCATATCCTAAGGGCCATACAACCAACAACCTCTCTAGGGAAAACCCTCAAACTCCCATGAAAATATCTCATGGAGACAACAATATCCAACTATGCATAAGAACATGATATACCTTTTGAACCTGTAGATAGATTTGTTGTATCTGATCACTTTAGACCTTCCTGGGAAATTTCTTTTAGACTCTGAGAACCTGGCACCCTGAGAAACTCAAGATTTCATGGATATTCCCAATTTTACATTCCTTATTCTCCTTCAACCCACATATGTATGTGCCTTCCTCCATTGCATCCTTTGTACACTTCAAAAACTAAGGTTTTTTCAGTAAACCTGGAACTCCGAAACTTTTGTTGTCAACCCTCTTTTACTTCCTCAATCTTGTGTAACTCAGATGTATCAATGAGTACCTACAATAATTATTTCAAAAATAATAGATATTCAATGTGCTCATTAGGTTTTAATAGCATACCCTTTCTCTCTTATTTATACTCTCCAAGTAGATTCCTCAATGGATTACCTTCTAACTAACTTTACCCAACTTCCTTCTCTTAGGGCTAACCCACTTCTAACCACTTGTCCACTTACAATCACTTTATCCACAAATAGTAATCTCTCTACTTCTAGTTGCAAAAACTTAACCCATGATTCACTCCTAGTTAAAACTACTTTGATTAGTAAACTTCTTCTAGGAGATTCTAGAATAAATTGACGTATTTGACCTTCTAGGGGTTTCTAGATAACTCATAAGGGTTCTCCAACTTCACAAGGACATACCTCTCTAATTGTGAGGAGTTCTGTGACATTCCACATATCACCATAAATGGCACATCATGTACTATTCATCTAGAATAGTCTTACCTACAAATACACTGATCTTCATACCTTTATACCTAAAACAAAGTTAATTCCATTAAACATACTTTTGGTTCTACTGGAATTTACTACTCGAATTGCTTCAATGGTTGACATCAATGAATACCAACCCAATTAATCAACAAAAACTTCATTTTAATGGAGATCGATAGAGATGGGAGAGTTTGAAGAATAAACAGTCGAGATTATGTTCGATACCAAGATTTACAGCCTAGATTTATTTTGATAAATTAAAAAATTTATAAGGATTTCGTAGGTTGCTAAGGTTTGTCAAATCAATAGACATGATTCGTTTTCGTCCATTTGGAAAAATTATCGAATTGACAGCTAAGATTCATTTTTGGTTGTATAAAAAATGGATCAAATCAATGGTCTATACTCTTTTCTAGTCATTGCGAGTTTGGAATTAATCAACATCAAAGATTGAATTTGTAGGTTTATAAAGTGTAGAATATCGATGGCCAATATAATTTAGAATAATAGATCGATGGCCCATATTGATCAGATATTGGTAAAAAAAAATATCGAGTGTTGGAGTTGGCCAAAGGAAATATTCGACGACCAATGGTCGGGTTGGTCGATTGGAAAAGTGTTTGGTTTCCAATATAAATTGTCGATGGTTGATGGCTCAATGGTCGGGTGTCAAACCATTTAGAAATGTGGTGGATTTGAGTAAGAAAAATCATCGATGGTTGGGTTTCGGCCGATTTGGAAAAGTGTTTTGATCAAGAAGGAGAATTCACCGATGTTCGATAGGCCAATAGTCGGGTGTCAACCAATTCAATGATGTGTTTGGATCATCAAACAAAATTGCACCATGGTCGATGAATAAAAGAGGAGGATGGTGTTTCATGCCATGTCAACATCCATGTGGTAGGTCACATCAACAGTTGTCACATGAAACAAATTGATAACTCAAGATGATGTGTCATACCACATTAGCATCAATGTGTCATGCCACATCAGTAGTTGCCACGTCAGCCAAAGAAATGGTCGATGATCGGGTTGGCCGAATTAGAGAAGTTTTTTCATCACTCAACAAGAACAACTGATGGTCGATGGGTTGATGTTTGGGTCGATCGAATTGTTAAAGTGTTTCATCTTCCAATGACAATCGTCAATGGTTGATGGCCAACGGTTGGGTTGGTCAAGCTGGAGAAGTGTTTCATTATTCTATGGGGATCACCGAAGGTTGATTACCAATGATCGGTTTAGCCATTTTAACAAGGTATTGCATTTTTTTACCAACATAAATCATTGACGGTTGATGGAAGATGATCAGGCATCAGGGAGATTCACAAACAAGTTTGTTTTGGTAGTGAAAATTTTTGATCGAGCGATTTTCGATGGAGCTTGGATCAAAAATTCATATTTCACCCAGTATGATATCAGTGAATCATATTTAAAGGGATATTATAACAGTAAAATAGTCAATTTTATATGAAATTTTCTGCATTTTTCATATTTTTGAAGGTCAAGAACTTGTGGGGTAATCTTGAGGCCCTAAACGACGTTTTTAGGTAGTCAAAACCCACAAGAATAGAGTGTGATGAGGTACAAAGTGTACCGAGGTATAATATGTATCTAAAGATTAAATAAAAGAACTTTGAGAGTGTTGGGTTCATGTTTTGACTATTTTGTTTCAAAGGCCAAATCTTTTTTACGTGCGACATTTTATATGCTATTCTCTTATTTATCCATTTTGAAGGTATTATCAAAGCTTTATACATCAATTTGCCATAAATCACACAAGGTATGTATAGTTATCATTTTAAAAATGATTTTATGATCAATTAATCTCAGTTTAATGTTTATCAAGATCTAACGGTTTGGTTTTGCAACATGGAGGAATCCCACTCTGATCGTTCGTTTAGCACTTTATTCGACATGCGATGTGGAACTCCATCTGACACACGATCCAACACTCAGAGCACATTGGAACTGGCGGTTGGTATATTGGGGGAATTTTATGGATGAATCATGGATGTGGGTTTTATGCCCCCTCATTCCCTCCATCTATAGAGCTGAACACACCTTGGATTGGGTAGTTTCACTGACCGCTAAGTGGCACACAAGATTGTTAATAATATTTTGTTGTTAGAATACATTTAATGTATTTACTGTTTTTAGAGAGATTCGACCCTTCCAGTGATCGACCTCTCAAGCTCTTTAATCACCTATAAATACCACTGACTGTGACACAACCAGAGATGAATTTTATTATGTGATACATACATTATCACCATTTTTTTCATATACTTTGTTTTTATGCTTAGTGATAGTGCTGTATTAATTTAGCGACTACGGTTTCCTGTTGGAGTGTTTCCACGACCTTCTAGGGGGGCCACCAGAGGTTTGGGTGATTGTTTATACTAGTATATATTTTCATTTATGTAGTTTTCTTTCACACTTCTTAGATTTCGATATTGCTTAGTTACTGTGTATATTTTTTAATCTCAAATTGCTTGTTGTGTGTATCTTTTAATTGCAGATTTCTTGTCTAATTCATCTTCATTGACACTTTCTCTTAATTGCAAATTTCTTTATGAACTGTTTATATCATAAAGGGACACCCATGGTTGTGTGTTAATGATTATATTTTGTTTGCAGGTTGTAGAAGTTGGTTAATTACATTGTTATGTATTTTTTCTTCCTAGCTATAAGTTACTCTGCAAAGTATTAATTTAGATAGGTTTAGTTGTATCTTTGATAGATTAATTTCTGTAGTTTTGATAGTTTTGAATGAGTACTAATTTAGATAGGTTTATTTTCAAATTCAAATATGCTCTGTAGGTTTGTTTCATTTGTCAATTTAGCATCAACATGATAAGATAGAAGTGGATTTTGAGTTATGATTTCCAATAGCATCCTAGTTATATTTCTGAGTTATGATTTTCCATGATACCCGAGTTGTAATTTCAAGTTTTGATTTTCAATGTTATGTGAGTTATGAATTTGAATCATGATTTCTAATTAGTATTAGTTAGGAGTTTGTAGATTTTCTTGAATTGGTTTTGAGTTTGTACATTTCTATACAGAGTATTTTCAATATTATTTTAGTTATGAATTAGAATTAGAATTTCTAATTAGTGCTAGTTATGGGTTTGTGTATTTGCTTGAATTAGTGTTTATTCTCTGCAAGATAGGAATAATTGTAAGTTTTTCTTTAATAATAAGAATTCACTATAAATAAATAAAAATTAACGATAGTTTTCTTTATGAGTTCACTGCCCATAAACATAGGTTATTTCTAAAGGAACATAGTTTTCTTTTATTCAATATTTATTCACTTAGAATAATGAATTTATCATTCCTACTTGTAGATTACTCTGTAAATTTAAAGTAAAGGTATTCATTATTTGATTTTATTGGAATTAGATTATATTAGGATAGGATAGGCTATATTAGATCTCTAGACCCGCACATATAGTGTTGTCGCCCCAAAGCCTATGAGCCCCAGGTTGACAATTTAATGTCGAATTAGATAACATATATTTCACTCAACATTTTTTGGCGTCGTTGTCAGAGAGGTTCTAAAGGGATTAGAGATTAGTTAGGTAGGTTGATTTTAATTACACAACAAAGGGGAGGAGAAAATTTAAAACGAGAAGTAAGAACCTGCGCATCCATTTTAAAGGGTCACTCCAAAGCCTTGTTGTTCGATTTCCGCAAGAGTGTTTACTTTTTCTACAAGTTTGCTTACTTTTCTTAGTTTGTTTACTTTCCTGCAATTTACTTTCTTGTAAGCATGCTTTATTTCCCGCAATTGTGTTTTCTTTTTGAAGAGCTAACTCTTGTGAAAGATAACTTGGTGACAACAAGGTCTAAAGTAGCACGAGGTGTTCAAGTTTTCTTTAAGTAGTATTCTTTAAGTTTTGCAATTCATTTCATTTCATTTTTTTCAATAACGTTGAATTTCAGTATTATTTCATTGGGTGTTGTTTGTTATTCAGTTTGTTTATTTTTCTTAGTGTGTTTACTTTCTTGCAATTTACTTTCCTGCAATTTAATTTTATGCAAGTTTGTTTTTCGTTATTTCTGTAAGTTTGGGTGTGCTTACTTTCCGCAATTTAATGTAGTAATGAGTGTGAGATTGATTTCATTACTGCAAGCATGTTTTATTTAATACAAATGTGTTTTTGATTTATGAAAATATGTTTGTGTGGTAGGTAGTCTTGATTAGAATCATCAAAAACACATATAAAATTTTTGGTGTTGTAAGAAACCCGGACATTGATCTTTGTGTGAACCAAGTTTTATCAAACGACAAGATGAACTCAGAAGAAACCATCAGCTTGAGGGAAATTTCTCAAATCCTACCAACAGTCGGGATTTCTTCTTTTCAGGAAGAACACAATTTGGAAGAATCCAAAAGTGTATCTACCTCTCCGGAAATATTAGAAGAATCAAGCTTCTATGAGATACAAAATGATTTTCCTTGCCAAACTGCGAAGGAAGATGAAAAATTATGGGATGCATCTGGTGGAGAGAAATCCCTAAGACCCGAGATTGAGGAGTTCTCAACATTCATCTCAGCAGATCCTTTATGTACTTCAGAAATAAATCATCTAGAAGAAGAGGATCTACATAACATGATGAAGGGGAGCATAGAAATTAGTATTCATGAACATCAAGATTACATTGAAATTTGGTTTCAAGAGGTCATTAAGACACAATACTATTCTCTTATTCAACACCTTCTGATGCTAAAAAAAGTAGGTTGGTTGGTTCTCCATATCCAGGTAATCACTGTGGTAACTTTTTCATATGTGGATATGGGTATGTTTCTTATCTTGCTTTGCACATGGTTACATTGGAAAAGTTCTTACACTTGAATAAAGTTTTTCCTTTCTTTTTAGGTAGAGTAGGATAATAAATAAAAGTTGCATGTTGCTAGTTTAGGTTAAAGAATAATGCAACCTCATTATACATTTTCTTTTTAATAAAAGAACTACGAGATACATGTTCCCATGACTTGATCACATTGATCTCATCTATTTTTGATAATTTAGAGTGTGGTTTTTGACAAACAGTTTTAGAAACTTTTTGTAGGTATTCATCTAACAACAAGTGGACAACTCCAATGAGACAAAAGGGAATTATTTTACTCTAGAAGAAGATGTTGCTATATTTAAACTCTGTTGTCTGCTTAAGCATCAATTGGATAATCACTTTTTATTATGCTTAGGAAATTGACTTCTTTAAATTAGCCATTTTTACAATATTTCTATCTTTCTCTCTCTCAAGTCATATTTAATGGCAGTTTCTCATAACCTCCGCCACTAGAGGATACAAGGAAGTGACACCTTATCTTATCAAACCTATAGGTTACTCGTACAATTTCCCCAAGAAACCTGAGTAGGTGAGTAAATATCTTTATGAAAGAGTATAAATAAGGTCTGATTAACGGTTAGCCATGGAAACATCAATATAACTTTAAAAAGGAAGAAAGTGAGTAGGGCCTGAAGATACCTTTCTATTGTTTTCCAATGGTATCATCCACTACACATTAAAAATGCTTGATTATACCATATCTTTAGATAGGCTACGTCCAAATAAGTATCTCTTACATCAAGAGAATCTATAAGGAATACATAAAGAAGAGTCATCATCTAACTTAAATACCATCCCAGTTCAACACAAAAAAATTTAGAGATGCCTCCCCATCTTATCGCAAAAATAAATCTTTATACAAAAATATTAAAAGATGGTGGACCAATCTTTGTTGTAAAATGCGTAAGAGGCTAACCCGTTGGGATACCGAATAGGTCTGTTGGCAATGGGTACCGACCTATGGTATGACTAGGTAAATCTGTCAGAGTACTGAAGATGATTGCTGGAAGCGGGGCATTCTACCTAGAGAGGGTGATGATCTGGAAAACAATAAATAAAATTCCTAAATCTTAAAACTTGTCCTTATGTACAACACTACTTGTAGGAAAATCTGAAAAGAAGTATGCATGGTTAAGCATAGGTAAATGAACTCCATCAATATGTCATTGAAAATAACTTTAATACAATCCTAAGAATATCTCATCTACCTCTTCTTAACTATATGTAGGATGTTATGTCCTACAGATGGGGCCATATTTTAACCATCTTGTTATAATGATGTGTGAAATTTATCTCTACACTTGGAAAACTATAAATCTTAAGCTATTGGGAGAATTGACTGGTTCCCTATATATTTGATTGTGAGGTGTCCCAATACTTATGAGTGGGGGAGGGGTTTCCTGAGATGAAAAATGATAAGCATTTCCATTTATATTACAATCCATGAGAAGAGGAAGTAGAATCTCTATTAAAAATTGTGTTATATTGTTTTTACGATATCCTAGGATATTATATCAGTAGTTTTTTTTACTAGTATGATAAATTCTATATCGTTGACATCAGTGTGTGTTATAATCCTTCAATACATTTTTTATATATATAATGGAATAATTATTAATTGGTTCTTGTGTCAATTACAGATCAATAACAAACTGTTAAACTCACTACAGATCTATGTTACACGCCTATGAACAGAGGAACACGTTTTTTTATATCAGATCAATGATAAGGAAATCAACAATGGATAATCCTACTTACACTCACCTTGTCCATGCTCCTATTCACCATGACCGTAAAAAATTTTCCAATATGAGTGTTATGGGTGAAATTCCATTACGATGGGGATAATTTCCACTTACATAGGAGGACTGGATGGAGTTCCATTTGGAGGACTGGATGGAGTGCCATCTGGAAGACCACGATTGCATGCAAAAATGATCGTTCGAATTGATACACATGTGCAATGGTAAGTTAAGATGGGTTTAATGGTATATTTTTCGAAATTCATGTTTTTAATTGAACTAAAACTTTTTAATGCATTTTTATGATCAAATGTCCAAGTTGAAGACTTGGACTTTGATCTAATTCTCACATGATTTCATTTTCCTTGAAAGTACACCACCATTCGAAATTCAAATGCAATGAAATCATAGTCGCACATGGCGATCATGTGCAATTAACTATGCCACAAATTCAACCATTTCTAGCTCAATTGCATTAAAAATTGGGTTCTTTGCCCCAATAAAATTTCACTCATCCTCTTTTTTCTATGTCATGCTCATCCTCTGCCCGATTCTTTTATCATGCTCATCCTCGACACTGTAACCATGCCCAAACTCTATGAACCATCCTCCTACATTGATCTTCTATCCATTCTCAAATTCGTAGAGTGTAGAGAGATCTTCCTTCGCGCAGGCTGGGGATCATTCTTGGCCAGTTTGCAGGGCCACGATGATGGTCCCTCACTACAAGTTTCTCTTGGGTTCAATGGGAGGATGGCTCACAGAGGGTCTCTAACCTTCTTGGTCTCTAAATATTCTATCACCTCAGCCACGAAATTGCCATGGGTTGGGGATCGATGGTTCAAACACCATCAATTTCCACGTCCAAGCTATAACAAAGTATTCAAGCCTAAATTTAAAAATGTTTCTGGAGCCAAGGGGTACTCAAAAGAATGGATCAAGGATGAATTGATTATCCCCCTGATTTTAATTACCAGGCTTATCACTTGTGAAGGTAGGTACTTTCTTTTCAAAGTTTGTCATTTTCGTCTGTTATCCAATTTTCAATTAAACAAACACTTGAATTTTCATTTTTACCTCTTGAAAAGTCTTGAGAAAATGTCTTCCCAAGTGCGTAAAAGTTTGTCCAACCCTCACAACAATCTATTCCACCACAACCTCATTAAAATTCTTGTTATAGCTGAATTGACAAAACAAAGCAAGACATGGGATGAATTCGACTACCAATTCTCAAACCCCCATCTCATAGTCAAGACAAGCAAGAGATCAGTTGATTTAGGGGATGTCACTCCATATAAGACTCATTCTCCAAAAACTCCAAACCCTCCAACTCAAACTATCTCTCTTTCTGATCAAAAGGCCAAGAAAATTATTGATTCCTCTACAGCCTCATCTGGTAAGAAAGTAAAAAATCCTGCTGATAATTCCCCATTTCCTTCAAAACCTGTTGATATTCAACCTAAGAACCTACAAGATGCATTTCAGCAAGACTTTCCTTCAGTCCCTACAAAAATAAGAGGATCCAATCAATTCAAGGCAGAATCTTTTCAAAGAAGCACCTGAAGTACGAATGGAAAACCCAATGTAAAACCTCCAAGCACTTCAGATCCTATCCAATTATCTTCCAATCATGAAATTTGTTGGGCCTCAGAAATGTTGTATTTTCATCCACCTTTTATTTCATTATTCATTACATTCCATCGTCCCATTAACCTTTTATTATACCATTTCCATACATACATTTGGGTTTCACCTTATTATGTTCCACTTTATTCATTTTAGTATTATAAGTGAATTATGATTAAATATTAGAAAATTAACATATGTTCATTATATCTCAATGTTGGATGAGTTTTATGATGTGTAGAGGTATATTTTAAGATTTCAACAAAGTCAAATATTACC
>SNQJ01S0096624.1:5541-17247 GCA_010110895.2 Picea sitchensis | reverse complement strand
ACATACCCACTAATGGAGGATGATGGCATTGGGCCACATACATCTGAATGAATGAGTTCTAGGACTCCTTCTACCTTGTTGTCCCTCTTCGGAAACAAGTTCTTGATGTTCTTCCCTTGTGCACATCCATCGCATACGCCTTCATGGTCACCTTTGAGTTCTGGAAAATCTGTGATCGCTTTGCATATGTATGGTATCACCTTGTAGTTGATGTGAGCTAATCTTCTAGAGTTCACATGGATTCTTCAATAGCGTGGGTCATGGAAGCTTCTGAGTGACCCTTTAGCTTATGCAAGCTACCTTCTTCTCTTCCAGTGATGATTGCTTCATCTATGGTCTCTTCTTTATCACATTGCCTTCTGCAACCTTCACCATAGCTTCCTCAAGGTTATTACATGTGACCTGGAGCAAGGTCAGCAAAACAACAAGCAAGAGTAATATCCCTCTGATAATATAAAGCAATAGCACGAACAATCATCCTAGTAGATCCTTTAGAGATTTCACTTATAATTTATCTTAAACAAAGATTAAAGGTAAGGAATACAATACGAAATGAGGTCAACACTCTCATAGTGTTGTGAACAATCACTTTTCCATGGAAACCTAGAACTAACACACGAGGTTTCTGCTAGAGGAGGTGTTAGTTGTATCAGGAAAAATATTTACCTCTATATGCTCACATGCTATAAAGTATAATACTTTACAAAGACTGTTGTCTCAACTATAGTCATTAACTTGTCATGTGTACCTTTGAATCGTGATTAATCAAACCTAGAGCCTTGTCCTCAAGAATGAGTGCTTGCTTTTCTTCTAGGTCTCCTTCACTCAAGTGACGAGTGCTTTCTTCAACCTGTCTGCTGTACTAAGACAATACGTTATCTTGACAAAAGGTTAGGTTAGAGGATAAGCTCTATGATTAACTTTCAATCCTTCTAATAATTTGATCATAGCTTCAACATGCAACACTGATTAAGATAATGTCATGAAAAATATATGTATATCAGAATAATCACAGCTAGGTTGCATCATTCCTTTGAATGTGTTGGATCTTGAGATCCTTCTGGATCTATGGCAAGATATCCCTCCTCCTGCAAATACTCTTTAGGGTTTAACCATTAAACATATGTAAGTACATACCTCTGATAGCATTTGCAGGTAGTGGCTCCAACTGGTAGCAGCAGTAATCATTGCCAACTCTTGAGAAAATTTCACGGGTGATTGCAACTGGTTCTATGGCTGCAACTGCAACTGGTACTACAACTACAGCTAGTTCTGAGATTGCAACTACAACTGCAACTTAGGGTTTTATGAGGAAACCCTAATTTTTCAAACTTTGAATTTTGAAATTCTGATCCATGGGATAGATGCGGTGAGATGAGGTGAGTTAGCTGGTGCAGTTGGAATTTCGAAAATCCAACTTTTACCCCCTCAAACTTGATCTACAAATTTCTAGACTGGTGCTTCTAGTTTTTCTGGTACTTCTGGTACTCTAGTACTTATGGTACTCTGGTTTTCTGGTTTTCTGGTACTTTGTGAAACTAGGGTTTCACTTTTCTGGAGATCTAACCACTACAAATGTATGCTAAAGGTGCCAAAATGATCCTTGGGGGAGGGCGCAAATTTCTAGATGGTTTTGGAGCTGAAAAGATTCTCCTTTGCAAAACCCTAATTTTTAGGTACGGTAACAGTGACATTTTTCTCTTGAGAAATATGCTTCCTTCAGGTTGGATTTGATACCATGTTAATGTTTATGCCATTACTATAGTTCTTTGCATTTCAATAGATAATAGAAACATAAGAACAAGATCACTAAGAAATACACATCCACAAGAGACACAACATTTATCCTGGGAAACCCTCTAGGGGAAGAAAACCCAGCAAAACTTCCTTAATATAAATAGCCAATACAATGCCAAGAGATCTTATGCTAAAATAGAAAGTCCTCTCCCAATATATGCACCACTCTCTCTCTCCTTTGTCGATAAAAAATCAGAACTTGTCTCTCAAACAGAGAAAGTGAGTTTTGATCAAATGAGGTGCTAGCCTCCTTTATTTATACAAGTTCTGGCACGTGTGAAGTGTCTTTTCACTGGTAGGGCCGACTTCTCAATCTAGGTGGGTAAACCCACCTTTATTATATTTTCGGGTCTTCTTATTAACTGTTGGGGCCGACTTCTTATTCTGCCTATTATAATTGTCTGTTGGCCAATCCACAAAAAGGGATTTGGTCCTATTACAATATCTGACATGATCAATCCACAATGGGGATTGATCCTATAAATAAATTATCAATAATAATAAGAATACTCTTTGCAGTTACATTATTTCAGCACCTAGTTAGTCTTTCAATTATTTCCTAGATTAATTTCATTTCAGCAGTTTAGATTAGATTATCTCTACTTCAGTCTTGCATATATAGTATGTGTGCTTCGTAAGCCTATGAACCTCGGATTGACAAATTAAATAGTTGGGCAAGTAATACAACTGAATTAAATGACAATATTTCCACTTAACAAAAACCCCCATAAAAGACTCAGAGAAGTTTCTATAGAAGATTTTGAGCCTGATAAAGAGGTCAAATGATGTAGACCCCCTACCTCAGCAAGGTTTTGTGACCTCCCAGTCTCTGGATCGATCTTCTTTTGAGTCGAAATGGCTCTTCGGGCTCCCGCTGGAACCCTTTAAACGAATCCACAAGTCCCTTTTTCCTCTAGTGCAGATCTTGAGAAAATCTGCACATAAGCCCCCCTTTTCAACACTCTTCTCTGTTCTGAACCAACACACACCTCGACGTTGATTCCTTTCCAACTAGCCCCTTCTTATCTGGTGACCTCGGGCTATTCCTTTGAATGCTTTTCAGGGTTTCACGATTCACGATTTCACGATTCTGACTACAAACGATTCCAGGTCCTTGGAACTCCCGGATCCTGAAATGTCGAAATACTGAGCATGACCACGGTCCACTTTTCGAGATTTCGCAATTCAGGCTTTCACGATTCTGACTACATACGATTCTAGGTCCTTCTAACTCCCGAATCCTGAAATGCCAAAATATCTCCCTTGAGAGATCGACGGTCCAGATTCCTCTTGAACCGACGACCACGATCCCACTAGATCGACGACCCACAACCTTTTGGAATTTTCCCCGAACCTTAACCACTCACCATGTGTCCTCCTTGATGAACGGTGTTGATCATTTCACAATTTTGTGAGTCAGGACTTCTTGTCTCACGACTCTTTTTCCTCAAACTCCTAGTGTCCAAAATCCCGGTAGCTTCCAGATATCTTCCACCTATCCTCCAAAATGGATGGTCCTGATGCTTTTGGGACTTGATGAGTCCTCTTCCCTCTGCTGTTATGAGGTTTAAACCTCGTGCACCTTTTCTGGATCCGATGGCTCCCGAAAAATCGACACTTCTCCCTCAAAGTTTCTGCCCTCTGTTCTACCCTTCTGTGCGGCTTCCCAGGGATTAAACTCCTCGCACCTTCTTCTGGATCCGACGGCTATCAGTCCTTGGTGCTAGATCTGACAGCCCAGATCCTTTTTCTTGTGCACCTCCCAGGGACTAAACCCCGTGCACATATCCTTGATCTAGCAGCTCTCAGGCCACTACGCTCCATATCCGATGGCTGACGCGATTTCACGATCTCAATGATTACAGGTATGGGATGCAACCTCCTCTGCTCCTCCAACCTCTGATTCTTGAATGTGTGGATATCCAAGGGTTTAAACGCCATGCACCTTCACCTGATCCAATGGTTTTCCGGTATTGGTGCTATATCTGACTGTTCAGATCTTTCCTCCTTGCATGCTCTCCTCCTACTGCCTGGACGTAGATTCAACGCTCTGGATATTTCTTCCTAGTGTTTATCCAACGACAGTTGTGCTCTTCCTCCTGAGCTTTATTGGATTTTTAACTTAGAATATTTTCTAAGTCTCGAAGGTCTCGACCTTCGACTCTTCCTCTTGCGAGCCCAGCTCCTTTGGGTCTCATCTGCGTTATAGAAACACTGTCCCTTCTGATCTTCTTCCTCTCAAAGATTTACTCCTGTGCACACTTTGCATTCGAGGACCTCGAATAACTAAGATTCGAGAATTTTTCTTGAAAATAAAACTCCTTACGCCCACCTGGCGTTCTCTTGCTCGATGCACATCTTGCAGAGCCTACAGAGTATTCAACAACCCTGTGAGTGTCTTCTCTTCAAAACTCCTCTTTTCTCATAACTCAAAATAAATTTCCCTAGTGCGCTCTATGCACTTGCTCGATACCCTATTGGCAGAGCTCTACAAAACCTTCAGTAGTTATGTCTTCCCTGAACTCGAGACAAAGTTCCTTCCTGTTCACTCCTTGCACCTTTGTTGATGAAGGTTCAACGGTATCCCTCTTGAGCTTTCCTGAGGTTGTCTCACCTCTGTCAATGCACACCTTGCGGACTATGTGCACTCCTTGCACTCATAAACTCCAAGACGGGAAGAAATTGAAAATTAGGAAATACTTCACCAGTTATGCATTCAAAACACGAAATGCACAAAAACATGCAAACAAATACAGACAATTCATGGCAGGAAAAACTACTCTTCTATTAATTCATAAATGCCTATACAAGGTGTTTACAAAGGCTGGACTGTAATAAGTCTCAACTCTCTTTCGAGACCTCTTTGCTCTAGTCTCTCATCCTAACTCTCTACGCTCTCCAATTTCTTAATTACAAAATGAGGGCTCCCATGAGCTTATCCTCAACCACCGTCTCTGAGCTATCGCTATCACATAGAAGCTCCTACGGCTACATTACATAAATGGATGCCCAGTCTTGACTATGTCCTGGGCTTGCTATAGGAAACCATTAAAGGAAACCTTAACCACTACCTGTACAAAGGCATGATCTAGCATTAAAATCCTTACAACATTTATTGAAATTTCGAGTTTCAAAATTGAGAGGGTTGTGCCTCTCCCTTTCTCCATTAAATGTGTGTTGGATGTGCTAGTTGGCTAGCATGCTGCTGACATGGAGAAATGATCCTGCATCATACTCCTTACCTAGAAAAATCATGATCTCCTAATCATGAGCTCCTCTTCTCAAGTGTTGAAATCCACCTGGATCCAAAACTTTCCCTTAAAGATTTCCATCTACTCCGCTGCTTCACTGTTGCTGCTGCTACTGCCCTGCTTCTCTTGCAGTCTCCCTTCTACTCAGCTTCTCATTGCTGGTAGTCTTTGCTGCTGAACTTGACATCAACCTTATGATTTATTTAATTACCTCATCCAGCTTCTCCAGTAGATGGCTCTCCTTATGTAGTCTCCTCAGCTACGCTTCTTCCCTGCAAATGGGTCGATCAGCTAGATCTCCCATGCCATATTTTTCCTTTGTGGCCTCAACTTACCATTTTGCTACAAAATTCATCTCTGCAGTCTTATTTTCTTGACTGACCTGTTGTTTAGTCACCTTCTTTGACATATTAGCTTCTTCCATTTCCCCTTGTGCTGGTTGAATTCTAGCTTCCTCCAGCTTCTCCTTGGACTAGAATTCTCCTTTATCTTCTGTTGCATGCCTTGGCACTGCAGTTATCATCTGTTCAGCTCCCTGGCTAATAATTCTAAGTGATTCCTCATAATTCTCCTCTACTAACATCTGCATGACTGTCTCCTCGTGGTAGCCATATACTAGCTCTAGATTGTTCAACCAATCCTCCAACATCTCTAACTCCATCTTCCATGGAGTGAACATCTTATTTTCATCCTCCTCTTCTGTTGGGGAAAACATTATTGTCTGCTCCTCCTGTCCCTCTCTGAAATTCATTGTTGGTTGTCGTTCTTCTGTTGTTTCTTCTGCAACACATACTCTGGCCTCAACTGGGCTTCTTGGTAGGAATACTTCAATTCCCCCAATGATCATAATGTATTTATGATCTTCCTTTGTCAGCACTCCTTGCTGATATGAACTCTCCTCTGAGTTCATGAGACTTTCACATAGCCTCATCTTTTCCCCCTTGCCCACTTGTCTTCCTGGGAATTTTCTGCTGCCCACCTGGCAGTGTATGAGACTGACTGGTCCCATCTCATTTCCCACCTGGAAATCTAGACTTTCACCACTGCCCCCTTGGTAGTATGTGAGACCTTCTGATGATCTCTTCCCATTGCCCACTTGGCAACTCAAAATTTCACTTCTGCCCACCTGACAGTTTATGAGATCAATCGATCCCATCTCCATCAAAACTCCTTGCTGACCCAAACTCATCCCTGAATTCATGAGACTTTCAGATAGTCTCATCTTCTCTCCCTTGCCCACTTGGCAATATGGGATTTCTGCCCTGCCCACCTGGCAGTTTATGAGATCTTCAGCTAATATCATACCATTTCCCTCCTGGAAATATGAATTTTCACTGCTATCCTCCCAACAGTCTATGAGATCATCCAATGATCTCATTTCATTGCCCACCTAGCAATTGGAAAATTCATCTCTGCCCTCCTGGCAATTTATGAGACCTGGAACTAATCTCTCTTCCTCATCACTGAGGGTTTCTCCAAATTTTGGCTCACAGATGCAAACCAACTCTGTGTCACTAAGGATTTCAGCATACCTCAGCCATATTTTCAACAACCTTTGTTGTCTTTTGGCCAACAAATCCTTGACTGGCCACTTCACCTTTTTTTCATGGGCTATCCATACATCCATCATGTTCTTGCACTCTGTTGTATTCGAAATGCAAGCTCCTCCATCCTCGCTCTTATCTCGATGATTTATTTATCCATCTCAACCTTTCTCTTCATCTGTTGGCAGTCCTCTCTTTGACCATGCTTATGGCCTTCAGTAGCCATCTTCTTCCCTTTGAATCTTCTATTGTTGTTACTCTACAACTGAGATCATTTCCAGCATTTCCTACAGTCCGCCTGACTGTCTATTTGTTGTTGCATCCTGCAACAATCTCTTCAATCCTCTTCATCTGAAATGTACATACGAAGTCTAGCTCTGATACCACATGATGCAGACCCCCTACCTCAGTAAGGTTCTGCGATCTCCCAGTCTCTGGATCGATCTTCTTCTGAGACGAAATGGCTCTTTGGGCTCCTACTGGAACCCTTTGAACGAATCCATAGGTCCCTTTTCCCTCTAGCACAGATCTTGAGAAAATCTGCATGTGTGCCCCCTTTTCAACACTCTTCTCTGTCCTGAACCAACACACACCTCAATGTTGATTCCTTTCCAACTATCCCCTTCTTATCTGGTGACCTTGGGCTATTCCTCCGAATTCTTTTCGGGGTCTTGCGATTCGCGATTTCGTGATTCCGACTGCAAACAATTCCAGGTCCTTCGAACTCTCGGATCCTGAAATGTCGAAATTCTGCCCGTGACCACGATCCACTTTTTGGTATTTCGCAATTCGCGATTTCGCGATTCTGGCTGCAAATGATTCTAGGTCCTTCGAAATCCCAGATCCTAAAATGCCAAAATCTCCCCCTTGAGAGATCGACGGTTCAGATTCCTCTTGAACCGACGACCACAATCCCACTAGATCGATGACCCACAACCTTTCGATATTTTCCCCGAACCTTGACCACTTTCCATGTGTCCTCCTTGATGAACGGTGTCGATCATTTCACAATTTCGTGAGACGAGACTTATTGTCTCACGACTCCTTCTCCTCGAACTCCCAGTGTCCAAACTCCTGGTAGCTTCCAGATCTCTACCACCTATCCTCCAAAATGGATGGTCCTGATGCTTTTAGGGCTTGACGAGTCCTCTTCCTTCTGCTATTACGAGGTTTAAACCTCATGCACCTTTTATAGATATGATGGCTCTAGGAAAATTGACACTTCTCCCTCGAAGTTTATGCCATCCATTCTACCCTTCTGTGCAGCTTCCTAGGGATTAAACCCCTCGCACCTTCTTCCATATCCGATGACTATCGGTCCTTAGTGCTAGATCTGACAGCTCAGATTATTTTTGCTATGCACCTCCCAGGGACTAAACCCTGTGCTCATATCCTTGATCCAGCAGCTCTCAGGCCACTATGCTCCAGATCGGATGGCTAGCACGATTTCACAATCTCGACGATTACAAGTATGGAGTGTAGCCTCCTCTACTCCTCCAACCTTCAATTCTTGAATGTGTGGATATACAAGTGTTTAAACCCTGTGCGCCTTCGCTTGATCCAACGGTTGTCGGGTATTGGCGCTATATCTGATGGTTTAGATCTGTCCTCCTTGCACACTCTCCTCCTGCTACCTAGACATAGATTCAATGGTCTAGATCTTTCTTTTCAGTGTTGATCAAATGACAATTGTTCTCTTCCTCTTGAAATTTCTTTTCTTTTTGACTTAGAAGATTTTCTAAGTCTCGAAGATCTCTACCGTCGACTCTACCTCCTTCGAGCCTGGTTCCTTTGGGTCTCATCTGCATCATAGAAACATTGTCCCTTCTTAGCTTCGTCCTCTCGGAGATTTACTCCTGCGCACACTTTGCGTTCGTGGATCTCGAATAACTCAGATTCGAGAAGTTTTCCTGAAATAAAAACTCCCTACCCTCACCTAGCGTTCTCCTACTCGATGCACACCTTGCAGAGCCTGCAGAGTACTCAAAAACCCTGTGAGTGTCTTCTCTTCGACAATCCTCTTTTCTCAGAACTCGAAATAGATTTCCCTAGTGCGCTCTATGAACTAGCTTGATGCCCTCTTAGCAGAGCTCTACAGAACCTTCAGTAGTTATGTCTTCCCTAAACTTGAGACAGAGTTCCTTCCTATTCACTCCTTGCACCTCTGTTGATGAAGGTTCAACGCTATCCCTCTTGAGATATCCTAAGGTTGTCTCACCTTTGTCAACGCACACCTTGTAGACTATATGCACTTCTTGGACTCATAAACTCCAAGACGGGAAGAAATTGAAACTTAGGAAATATTTCACCAGTTATGCATTCAAAACACGAAATGCATAAAGACATGCAAACACATACAAATAATTCATGGAAGGAAAAAATGTTCTTCTATTAATTCAGAAATGTCTATACAAGGTGTTTACAAAGGCTGGAATGTAACAAGTCTCATCTCTCTCTCGAGACCTCTCTTCTCTGGTCTCTCCTCCTAACTCTCTACCCTCTCTAATTTCTTAATTACAAAATGAGGGCTCCCATGAGCTTATCCTCAACCACTATCTCTGAGATATCGTTATCACAGAGTGGCTCCTATGACTACATTACATAAATGGATGCCCAGTCTTGAATACGTCCTGGTCTTGCTGCAGGCAACCATTAAAGGAAACCTCAACCACTACCTGTACAAAGGCATGGTCTGGCATTAAAAGCCTTACAACATTTATTGAAATTTTGAATTTCAAAATTGAGAGGGTTGCGCCTCTCCCTTTCTCAATTAAATGTGTGCTGGATGTGTTGGTTGGCTGACACGCTGCTGACATGGAGCAATGCTCTTGCATCATCAAATATGAACCTATTCTCTCTCATAAAAACATTGTTACTACTTCCTCCCAGATTCATACATCATCTTCCAAAGTTGATATACATTCTACATCCATCAAGGGATCCAAGCCCTCTTCTTTTGAAGCATATGATCATACCCGAGTTATTGAGAAATTGAAAAAAGAAAATTCTCAGTTTCTTAAACAATTGGAAGAGAGAAAAACTATGGATAGGAATCTACGTCATGACAATGAGATATTGCAAGCAAAAGTGAATTCTCTTCAATGATTGGTTGAGAAAATGACCACCACCAATTGCATCCTTTGGATACAATTGAAGAAAAGTAAAAGGACCAAGAAAAAATCCCTAGGGCAAGATGGAGAAGCTTCTAAAACCGATCCACCCCCTCCTTCACGAGTATATTTATGTCGGGTGATTAATTTTTGTTTGTAGAGGGACCTACAAATCCTTAGGCATTGGGGTAGTTTTGGGTTCATCTTCTTGACTATTTTGTTTCAAAGGCCAAATCCTTTTTGTATCCGACATTTTGTATGCTAGGCTCTCATTTAACCATTTTGAAGGTATTATCAAAGCTTTATACATAAATTCGCCTTAAATCGCACAAGGTATGTATAATTATCATTTTTACAATGATTTTATGATCAATTCATCTCAGTTTATTGTTTATGAAGATGTAACGGTCTGGTTTTCTCACAACAGGGTGGAATCACGATCCCATCTTTCGTTCAACACTTGATATGGCACGCGATCCGGCACTCGGAGTGCATTGGAGCTGGCAGTTGGTATATTGGTGGCCTTTGATGGATGAATCGGGGATGTGGGTTTTATGCCCCCTCATTCCCTCCAGCTATAGATCTTGACACACCTCGGATTGGGCAGTTGCAGCGACTGCTGAGTGGCACAGAATATTGTTAAGAACATGTTGTTGTTAGAACACATTTAATGAATTTAATATTTTTAGAGTGGGTCAACCCTTCTAGTGGTCGACCTCTCAATCTCTTTAGTCACCTGTAAATACCATTGAATGTGACATGACCATAAACAAATTTTATTACTTTATATAGATATTATCACCCATTTTTTCATATACTCTATTTTTATTCTTAATGATAGTGCTTCGTTAATTTAGTGACTGCGTTTTCTTGTTGGAGTGTTTCCACGACCTTCTGTGGGGCCCACTAGTGGTCTAGGTGATTGTTTATACTATTATATATTTTCATTTACATAGTTTCCTTTCACACGTCTTAGATTTTGAGATTGCTTAGTTACTGTGTATATTTCTTAATCTCAAATTGCTTGATGTGTATATCTTTTAATTGGAGATTGTTTATCTAATTCATCTTCCTGTACACTTTCTCCTAATTGCATATTGCTTTCTAAACTGTGTATATCATAGAGTGACGTCCATGGTTGTGTTAATGATTATATTCTGTTTGTAGGTTGTAGAAGTTGGTTAATTACATTTTTATGTCTTTTTCTTATTAGCTATAAGTTACTCTGCAGAGTATTAATTTAGATAGGTTTAGTTGTAGCTTTGATAGATTAATTTCTTTAGTTTTGATAGTTTTGAATGAGTACTAATTTAGATAGGTTTATTTTCAATTTCTAATATGCTTTGTAGGTTTGTTTCATTTGTCAATTTATCATCACCATGAAAAGATAGAAGCGGATTTTGAATTATGATTTCCAATAGCATCCTAGTTATAATTCTGGGTTATGATTTTCCATGATACCCTAGTTGTAATTTCAAGTTTTGATTTTCAATGTTATCTCAGTTATGAATTTGAATCATGATTTCTAATTAGTATTATTTAGGAGTTTGTATATTTTCTTGAATTAGTTTTGAGTTTGTAGATTTATATACGGAGTATTTTAAATATTATTTTAGTTATGAATTAGAATTAGAATTTTTAATTAGTTCTAGTTATGGGCTTTTGTATTTTCTTCAATTAGTGTTTATTCTCTGCATGATAGGACTAATTGTAATATTTTCCTTATTCTAAGAGTTCACTATAAATAATTGTTTTTTAACGGTAGTTTGCTTTATGAGTTCATTGGCCATGAACATAGGTTGTTTTTAAAGGAAGATAGTTTTCTTTCATTCAATATTTGATCACTTAGAATAATGAATTTATCATTCTTAGTTGTAGATTGCTCTGTATATTTAAAGTAAAGGTCTGTTGGTCCCCAACAACTCCCCCTAAATTTTTACAAAATTTAAAGGGCCCCCATTAGAACCTTGATAATTATAATGAGCTACAGAATCAACCTTTTCA
>SNQJ01S0096623.1:23426-42431 GCA_010110895.2 Picea sitchensis | reverse complement strand
AATGTAATGAGACATGAAGAGAAGTATTGTATTTGGAGCGGTAGCTCAATAGGAGGATGCCCCCTCGAAGAGGCAAGTGAACAGGAGAGGATCCCTTCCATAATAGGATCCATTGTATGGTGTTGCCCTACCTCAAGGGTTTGCTAATAATATTGTGTGGTTTCTTCTATATTTCTCTTTGGATCTATTGTGTATTCAGTATTTGTGGTTATTATATTGGTAGATCTATTCAGGTTCTTAACACACAGATTTGAGCAAGATGCTACACTACTTATAAAAAGACCATTTTCGTTCCCTTTCTCAACATGTTGTGCAAGTCTTGTATCAGCCACATTATAGTGATATCATTGTTTCATTGGTCGCCAAGCATTATAAACACTGATCCATTATGTAGCAGGAATACCAAGCTGAACCTTCTTCTTAGGATGCTCATCATCATCTTTCTCCATAGTCAATCTACCTCTCTTTTGACCAACCTTCAGAGCTCCATCAGTGTTTATTAGCCTGACAGCTGGATTTGGACCAATGATTCCATCAAAAGTGAAATATATTTTGCATAATAGGGCTCGTCATCAAATTTCAAGTTCACCACATATTCCAAAAATAGTTTAAAGGGCAGTGGAAAAAAGCAGCACAACATCTTTGGGGATGAGGCCATTTTTTTTCTTGCAAACCAGGAAACCCTTGTTGTCACCCTGGTATCCTTGCCAAGGCAAATGCCCTCGAAGAAGAAATATAAGCGTATAAGCCAGAGACTCAAGATCATCTCTCTTACTTCTAGTTCTCCCTGAATGGGCATGTACACTAGCATATCGAACAGTTCCCCTGAATACATCTTGCCTTAATTGAAGAACAATGCGATTGTTGTCTACTAAACATAAATGCATTCTTCTAACTTTCCCAGCATGAATAAACACTGGAAATAAACATTGTTCTTCCCCTGATCGCTGTGATCGATGCCCCATGTTGCCTACGAAACAAGGACTGATACACAGTGGGTCGATGATTCCAATGAGAACTGAAACTACATCCTTCCGCCCATCTTGTCTTAAATCACTGCTAAAATCCTTCACTTTGGCGACAAGGAAGTTTCTATCGTCCCTTTATCAGCTTCGATAGACACCTACAAATATTGGTAGCCAATGTCTAAACTTTCCTCGACAGCTAAGCATTCATATTACCATTTGGCATGCGATTTATACCCTCTAGGCTTCTCTGGTAGTTTTGGCACTCAGAACCATTCATTTAACACTTAGCAATTATGAAATTTGACATTTGGCGTGGGCATCACTGCGTTTTATTATTATTTTACTCTGTAGGCAATTATCCCTGTTAATAAAGGAAAAGGCATACATTGGTATATATATGTGCCAATGGTTCATAATGGTGCCCTCTTAGGGGCTCCTCCTCCATGTGACTTTGCACTTGGTGCTTGTATGATAGGCTTTGAATTGTGTTGTGTTGCCTATCCACGCTGTGTGTTGATGTAGGTGTGTGATAGGTTGCACAGAGCTGGAGTCTTGTGATTGGGCATTGGCTTGCAGGTTCGTTTCTAACCGTGGCTTGGTACGCTGGTGCTCTACACAGAACACTCTTCATGCAGACCGAGGAGCCAATTTTTTTTTTTAAACTAGCTACATGCTTTCGGTGGCTATAGGTACACAAAAAGTGGGTTCTAAGTGACTGAAAGCTCTCACTTTCGGTAGCTAACATAGCATGAAACTCTACCCTTTAACCACCGAAAACAAAAAACTCTTGTGTGATAACATTTGAGGTGAAGTGAGGAATTTCTGTCTCTTTTACACCTTCGTTGTGTGTCGTGACCATGCCTGAAATAGATATCAGTCAGAATATTGATTCCCTATTATATAGGTTCTAACAGGTTCTTCTCTTCTTACAGACCTAATTTACTCCTTTTACCCCTTCTTCCCTAGGATTACACTTTCCTAACAAATTATGCAATAATTGTAAGTAATTTTTATCACTCTATAGTTTGACACAAGCTCCCCAAAAGTTTCTTAAGTTCCTTACTTGTTTTGAAGACTTCTCTTGATTGGTTTGATCAAATAATGAAGGCATGTCATAGACTAGTATCTCATCTACTGGCTTCGTTCCTGAAGTGGACACAATGTTTTCCTTCAATATCTCCTATCTAGCTTCCTTGAATATCTCTTTCTCTTTGCACTCATCAAACTTTTGTTCAGGTGGTTTATTCTTCCTGACCCACTGGTGCTAGTCCCGATCCTTCTTGGTTTCATATTCTTATGTCTTATCTCCACCTCTAGTAACTATGTTAATCGTCTTCCAATCCTCTGCTCTATTTTCCACCCCGATCCATTGCACTTTTTGATTAGCCTGGTTCCTCTTTTCCTATATTTTTATCAACGATGTTGGAAAGTTTTCAATTTCATGGTATGTTGTCCGAAAGTACATACATGTTGCAGGTGGTTGTGAGTAATGTCTTGCATAGTGCCCTAGCTTATAATATTTATGGCAAACAATTGGTCCTCGACCTCCTCCAAAGCCTCTTCCTCCAAGGTCTCCTCCTTTGAATCCTCCCTTGTTTCCTTGATTATCTACACATGGTGTGTTATACTACGGTTCCTAATTATATTGCGGTTGTGCATTGTTGTACTACAGTGGTGTTGTGTACTGTTGTGCAAGATTATACTATTATTTCCCTTGAAACTGTTGTACATTATATTGTGTTTGTGCTACAACTGTTGCACGTGACTATATTGTGGTTGTTGCGCATTGTTCTATTTCGTCTACTGCGCATGTTTTCCTGTTACATGTCCAGGTTGCATTCTGTGTGTATCTGTAATCCTTTCTTTCATCATCTCCAAGGTTCTACAATCCTTTTCTTCGTGTCCAACTGACTTGAAAAAGTTACAAAATATGTTCTTTGGTATTGTCTGGTACTTCTGCATCAGGGGGAAATGATAGGGATCATGCCCATGTGTTTTTCAAATCTCACATCATGGTCCTCCTGAAGCTAAAGGGTTCATCATACCTACTCCAATATACTGCGCAAATAATGGACACTCATTCTTGTGATGGCCTTTTGTCTTACACAATGTACACTAGACATATTCTCTTTTCTCCTTTCCTTTGTTTTTATTTAACTGGAATGTTAATTTCTAAAGATCTTGCTTCAACTCTTCCACAGCTGGATTTTTTTGCTTGTACCAATTTTCCTCTAGCTCTAAGGCTGCCTAAAGACCCTCACCCTGACTTTGGAATTTATGTTGTCTCAAAGGATACTTCAAGTGTGGAAACAAATTATTAACAAACAAATTTCTATGTTGTGTATTAGTAATAGTGTACTTTAACTTACCTTTTAGCCTCTTAAATTTATGGTCCACTTCCCAGACTGATTCTCCTGGTTTCTGTTTGATCTCAATCTTTTCATTCATAAACTAGTCTTCTGAACTCAACTTTTGAAATTCATTTATTAATTGACTCTTCACATATGTTATAGTTGTAGGTCTTCCCATTGGATTATTTGTTGTGAGACCCATGTACCATTCTAATGCACGGTCTCTAAATTGATTGCCAAATGCACAACCTTTGTATCCTCATCTATAATATGCTTTGCTGCCCATATATTCTCACGAATAAATAGAATATTTTCTGTATCGTCTGACCCATCCCCTCGGAACTCTGCTAACCTAATAGTTGGATCTTGTCCTACCATTGTGAAATTTGTTGTAATATCACCTCTGCGTGGTGTAGATACTTGAATGCTACTTGTTGAACTTACACTTCTTCTACTAGACCCACATCTTGAAAAAATTCTTCTACCACTAATCACTTGTTGGTTAACTATTTTTTCTTCTTTGGTTGTCTTAATCGCACATGGGGTAGTGGGTTCCACACTAATTTGTATCTGGAAAGGAGAGCCTTCTTCTGCGTTGAATAGATGACCTCTGGTTTTCCTCTCATATGTGGCACGCAATATATCCTCAATTTGCCTCGTGGCACTAAGATCCTCTACCTACTCCTCATCGATGTCCAATCCATCTCGCTTCGCTACATCATGCTTCTTATTATTCATCTTATATTGGAAGGGTCGTCTGATGTGTGTCACACCTACATTCCTTATGATTTCCCGGATCTGTTCATCATCCATCATGATGGGGTCAATTTCCTACTTCTTCTGGCTACTTTACAGAGCCTTCTCCATTTCTTAGATCTTCCTTAGTGATTCCCCCATTTCCATTTCCATTACCATCGCCAATGCATACCATACAATGGCAAGGCATACCATACCATTTCCACTATCAATGCACACCATTTCCAATGCATACCATACCATACCATACTTTGACAGGCTATTAGTTGCAAGTTTGACTTAAATTGTTTTCTGATTTGTAATGTCAATCTTAGGAAAAGCTCATTAATAATTTTTTTATATTAAAATAAACAAAAAAACTATGTTTTTATGTGATACTATTGGCTCTCAACTTCGAATTGTTTTTTGATCAATGCCCTAAATGGGTATGCGTACATTAATATATCATATCAAATCTAGATCCTCGATGGCCTACATTAATATTTTAGATCAAATCTAGATCCTCTTATGTATTAGATGGATCCAATCCTTGATACCCTCACTGTGTATTGTTGTATTGCATTTATGTATTGCTTAATGAAGAACAATTATGGGGAGAAAAACATGGCCAAACCTTACCATATTTCTATTAGAGTTGTTTCCTAAGAGTATGGAATATTGGTTTCCCAATGAGCTTGGTTTTGTCAAGATTGTTGTTGAAACTATTGTTTGAAAGTTAGATAGCATGAACCCACTTTGTTGGTCCTGAAATAAAGGTCTTACCCAACCTTACTCAAGCTAGCTTCTCCTTCATGTATGCAGAAATGGCCGCTGGAAAGACACAATTCATCATCCAGTGCACAAACTCTTCATCTCCCCTCCAAGAAAATTCGTCAATCATGTCCATTCCTTCCATCTGCACCAAGCATACTTAATGTTTGGTGGAAATATAGTGTAGAAAAAGAAAAAAATGGATCAATTTAGAAGAAAAGTTCTCAGCCGCAATAACTTGAGGAAGCGAGGAAGCAAATGTTATTACAAAAGTGAGGAAGCAGATACTTGAGCAAATTTTCACCGCATGTTGTGAGGAAGTCCTTTATCAACTCAAGAGGCATGAGGTCCATGATAGTGGGCTCTCCCATTTAGGCAGAGTGGAAGGAGCCCGCCCTTTTCTGAGCTTAACAAAAAAACATAACCCCAAGGCTCCTTCTAGCTCGATCAAACTAAGAAGTGCTTTTCCAATTCAGTAGAATGAGAGGCATGATAGGTTCACCTTCGGTGGGGTCAACCATGGCTGGGGAGAAATGATTAAGAACAAAGGCTATAGTCCCACAGTTTTGTGATTTTGTGATCAAGAAACTCTCACGTGTAAACATACTTTTTAATCTAATAATATGAGAAAGTGATTTTTGAGAACTAAGATATCACATCGAAGTAGAGCTTCATGATGTGTTCAAAGAAATTGAATTTGTTACAGATAGGAAGAATTAGATACACAGAAATAATATTTTGTATTTCACAATTAAACTCAGATACAAAGTATATATAGTTGGAGTGATATCCAACTAACTCCAAATATGGAGATGTAGGTTGAGAGAATATCTCAACAATCTCCCACAAGATCTCAAACCAAATCCCCAAACTTAGTACAACATTAACGAAAGCATTATCTCTAACACCCCCCTTTAATGCTTACATTCAACAAACTTACAACACTGAAATCACAATTACAAAATTTATCATTTGTCTTTGTCTGACTGGTCTTCATCAGTGCTTACACCTACTCTAAATCTTTCAGCTTCCGCTCTTTTCTTCTCCATATATTTGAGCTTCCCATTTGACACATTTAAAGTACAAAAGCTTATGACCATCTTTGATGCTCTTGTATAACTGACGCTTCTCGACCTCCTAAAGGACAATCTTGATGCTGAACCATCCTATGGGTACACTTCCATCTGCAAATATATTTTTTTGGCTATCTGCAGTATCTAGGAGAATGATCTAAATACTAAATATCTTCAGAGTCAGTTTCACAACTTGACTATAAAAAATGACCTGTAACTAATGCTCCCGGAGCACGACGGGTCACATCAGTATAAACCTTAGTTGTGGCTCTGCATCATAACACTATACTGAAAAAATTACAACATAAATAACACACCACACATACAAACACTAGAAAAATTGAAATCCCCTTCCTTGTTTTTGGAATAGTTTGAGTGGAGATTCTGGTGGTTCTTCATCACTATCTGATTCAAATGAATCATCTATATGAGAAATGTTTGTAGTTTATTTACCATTTAGAATATCGTCTACATGAATTCTGCAATTCCATGTTGTATGTCCATACTTGTGACAATAAAAAAATTCACCTGACCCCTTATTTTTTCTCATCTTACCCTTGGAGAATAATGCAATTTCATGATGAACATTTGTGTCCTCTGGATTCATCCTTTTTTCTTCGGCTAAAAGTGATGCTACCATTTCTTCTAATGACTGAGAAGACATTTGACTTAATGCTAATACAATATTGTTATATTTAAAGGATAGATTATTTAACATAATTGCTTTAGAATCTTCTGTCTTTACCTTGGTACCAACATCAACTAATTGCCTTAAAGGAGACATAAAAGCATTTATATGATTGGATAGTGGTATCTCATCTTTCATTTTAAGGATAAAGAGTTGCAATTTAAGAGAGAACTTTGCTTTAAAGCCTTTTCTCCAAACAATTTACTTAATTGCTCCCAAATATCTTTAGATGATTTTGCTAAATCAATTAAATGCAATTGAGTGTATGAAAGACCCAATCCAATAATAGCCTTAGCCATGTCTTCTCTCTTCTCCCATTCACTTAATAGCTTGGCATCAGTAGGTGTTTTTTCTGTTCCTTTTATTAAATTCCACAATCCCTTATTCATCAAGTGCATTTGTATTTTGACTTTCCATGTATAAAAATTGATGCCATTAAAATTCTCCAACATTATGGATGAATCCACATTACCTCTTTGTAATAGCTAGTTGCAAACTGATGGCTGAAGGGGCTCCAATGTGTCGATGGTAGACTGATAGCGACCCTCTTCTCACAGCAACATTCTTTATTTTCAGACAGACTCCTCCCTTTCCTATGGAATAGATTCACTATGATCGATGTTGGGTGATGATGGTAGATTTATGGCTCTGATACCAAATTACAGATAGGAAGAATTAGATACACAAATAATATTTTGTATTTCACAATTAAACTTAGATACAAAGTATATATAATTGGAGTGATATCCAACTAACTCCAAATATGGAGATGTAGGTTGAGAGAATATCTCAATAATCTTCTACAATATCTCAAACCAAATCCCCAAACTTAGTACAACATTAATGAAAGAATTATCTCTAACAGTCTGGGATTGGATCGAACAGAGAATGAGGCTCAGGTAGGCTCAGGTACTGATGAACACAACACCATCATAGGTAATAATTGGTGTGTATTTAACTCTATGAAAATCTTATTTACCATGAATAACTCCCATCTTTTGTTTCAAATTAGTATATGACCCTCTTAATTATGTATTTATTGAATAGAAGGGAGGAACTAGGAACAATCACAGGGAGTGACCATGAACTAGAATTAACTAGGACGCAGCCCTAGAGAAAATATGATATGCAGGGGAAGACTCGGAGAAAGCCACATATAGCTAGGGTGTCGGCCTCCTATAGTCGCGACAAGCTGCATACCAACTGGTACACCATTTGTCTACTTGGGAGCATTGAAGTCTGACGTCTGCGCATTACCTGTTGCAATTGCAAGCTAAAGTTCCACGTTCCTCCAAAAAAATGTTGTTGCATGGATCCATGGCCCACTAGACATGTGTATTCAAATGAAGCCCGCACTTGGTCCGAAACGAATTTCCACATTCCTCAATGAAAATGTAGTTGAATGGATCCACAGTCCACTAGACATGTGTATTCAAATGCAGGCCACACTTCGTCCTAAACGGAGGGAAAAGCAAGTTGATTTACTATTTTATTTTAGATACCACTAGTCATGTTTTTTAATTTTTATACTGTAATTGCAAATCGTTTCCAATACCACTGTTACTTCCAATTTTTTTAATAAGTTTGTCTAATTTAGACTTGAACGCCTAAGAAAGTGGGATGCAATTAACTAAAAAATGATCTTAGTATAATTTATTGTATGCAAGATGAAAGTATTTAGTTAATATTTTCTTTAACTCTTCAGTTAATAACAGCCGCAAAAGTCTATTGAAATGAGAAAAATCTAATTTATCTTAGTATAATTTATTGCATGAAGTCTAGAAAGTATTTAGTTAATATTTTCTTTAACTCTTCAATTAATAACAGCCGCAAAAGTCGACTAAAATGAGAAAAATCTACTGCGGAATTGGTGTTGGGTTTAGTTCAGTTGCACACCCTTTCTTCTATCACTCAATAGCAACATTCTCGAAAGACTTAGCTCGATATCATGTTAGTAACTAGGCTTTATGCACTCACTCACTTAGATACATGGTGTGCCCCCCGGACGTTTCTTCATTGAGAAGTGTGTTTGGTTTGTTTTATAACTTCACTTCTGCGTTGACTGGAAAGAGGTTGAATTCCACATCGGTAGGAGGTTGTAAGTGTAATAAAGGGCGGTTTTTATCAAGTTGGTGTTCTGCATAAGTAGCGCTTGGTAGGGTTTGAACACGAGTCCGGGAAAGATAGCGCAATCGAATCATAATAAGACTCTAAATGCATCAGTCATTTTCGACATCCTCGACACTTTTTGATTTATTAAATGCATATGTATGACACATTCTATGCCTATTATCATAATTGATAGATTCATAATTGTTTATAATAGAATGCAAAGTTTGTAAATATATTGTAGGTTTCTTATATTTTATGGGGTAAGTTTCCACACCATTAAAGACAATTTTCCTTAATATATGGAGAACGTGTACACAAAAATGACACAACATATTAATTAAATTCCTTGATGGAATAAAAGTGTCCAGTCAAATATATTATATATTATCTCGTATATTCATTTTATTTTAGTATGTGTTATTTGTTTGTATAATATTAACATCTCACATATGAAGATAATTTCAATCGAGCAGTTTCTTCACTTAATATAGTGTAATTTTTTTTCCATATTATAACTAATTAAATTATTAAAGAATTAAATCAAAGGTTACCTATATACTTGTATAAAAAGAAACCCTCATTAATGTCTTATACACCGAAACCAACTCATCTGATCCAACTCCATTAAGCTCTCTTTAGTTTGTAAATATATTGTAGGTTTCTTATATTTTATGGGGTAAGTTTCCACACTTTACAGTTATCAATTTTCTTTAATATATATGAAGAATGTGTACACAAAAATGACACAACATATTAATTAAATTCCTTGATGGAATAAAAGTGTCCAGTCAAATATATTATATATTATCTCGTATATTCATTTTATTTTAGTATGTGTTATTTGTTTGTATAATATTAACATCTCACATATGAAGATAATTTCAATCGAGCAGTTTCTTCACTTAATATAGTGTAATTTTTTTTCCATATTATAACTAATTAAATTACTAAAGAAATTAAATCAAAGGTTACCCACATAATTTGTATGTACAAACCCTCATTAATGTCTTATACACCGAAACCAACTCATCTGATCCAACTCCATTAAGCTCTCTTTTAAATGGTTTCTTGCATTCACTCACCATCATGTAGATTCCAATATTTGAAATCATGTTGTAGCTCTACAGGGAGAAATGAAATGAAATCCATAGAATTCATACATGCATGCAACAACTATGAATAACAATGTACCATTTTAATGTGTATCAAAAGACATTGGTAATCAGGAGCATTAAAGTGGTATGCATTGGTATGCAAAGGAAATAGTATGCAAAGGAAATGGTATGCATTGGCAATGAGATACATGTATTTGCCAAATGGTATGCAAATGGCATTTCCTTGCGACACCACGTTCTTTGCATACACTTCCAATGCATACCATCCAACGACATGTAACACATCCACCCATCTGGCATAAAATTTCCCTGCTCTCCTTGGAGAGAACAATACCCCTCATTAAGGTCTCTATTTCCATTCTCTTCCGTGGCTTCTAGTCGCTGACCTCCATGCTATGAACGAAGATCAGAACTATAAAATATCCTCTTCTAAGTCCTTCAGTTCTTCCATTCCCTTTATACTGCTCTCTGTATATGATCGCGAGTTGTGACCAGATACAAAACAATATATGCGCTAAGACAACCCTTCTCAAGACAAATTCTACCTTAATGGCAATCAAGTTCACATATCTCCGACAGTCAGACATGTCCTTAGATTCCAATCTGGTCTCTAATTCACTTCAGACTTCCGGGTGATTCAAGATTTTCAAACATTCCTACACCTTTTTCCCCAAGTATGTTGTACCCAGAGTACAGATTGAACGCCACTCGCCCCTTTTACAATCAACGGCTAGATCCACTCAAGACTCCTACCAGATCTCTCAACTCTCGCTTCCATGCTCACTTTCTCCCTATTTTCAACTAAGTCCACGCATCTATTGATGCGCGGTCTTCCAAAGATCGACCTGCCTCAAATTTTACTTCGCTATTCTGCTCGAGTTTTCAAACTCCTATGCATCGCTCTCCAACAAGAAAGCTTTCACCGAAACAACGGGATTGCCACGCCAGCCCCTCGATCTCACGGGTCCAAGCCTCTTCGCTCTTTAGTGTTCTCGGGTGATCCTAACGGGCTTCCAACAATCCTCCTGAGTACATTCTTTTGGAGTCAAAGATCGTGCACCACGTGTCCTTCCCAATCAATGGTCATGGCTTTCTTTGGGTTTTCGACGTTCGGGAGTTTATACCTTTCCACACTCACTTTCTCCTAAAGTTTCACCTTAGAGTTAACAATGATCTATCGCATGCATGTCTCCCACTTAATCAATCCACTAATATCACTTTAAGCTTCTTAATGCTTTGAGTTTCAAAGTACTACCAACGCAGAACCTTCTAATGCAATCCTCCCTGTATCATATCTCCTGAGATGCATCTCCTACTATCAATCCGGCCGTGGTGAACTCCTCGGCACTTTTGGCCTCGTGGAGTTCCCGACTCTTTGCCACAAGTTTTCCTGTAATGGCGAATTTTCTCTCAAGTAGTAGATATTCTCGACACTGCCTCCCAGATCGAAGGAGCTCAGTGGACTGCCTTACTGCTCTTCTCGGGAGGTTGACTCACTCGACCGGGAAATCTCTCTTAGAGTTGATCGCCGTGTCACTACCTCTTTACAGATCCTGACACGGATGGATCTTTGGGCATCCTCGTATCTAAGGTCTAGATTAACTTCTGGACTTCGGGTATTTTTACTTCCCTTACCACTTAACTTCTTCAAGGGTCTGGAAGGACCTCAAGGGGTTAACTCCCCAAGGGCCCTTCCTATATTCAATGGTCACAACAGACCTTATCTCTTCCCGAACAAATCTCGTTCATTCGTCTTCCAAACAAAGGAACCTTCCTTTTCGATACTTCAATCTCAAGTATTCTTTTCCTCGCCTTTGTTAGTTTCGGAAGGATTTCAGAGATTTTGCTTCTTTCTCTTGAGCTTAATGCTTGGAAGAATCCTTACATGCACCCCTTACACTCATTCCTCAACTCTAGAACTTAAGTGGTTCTCTATTCTACTGCCACAGAGCCTCCTGCATACATGCACTATCTCCTGATATTTAATATACTCCTTCCTCCAAGGGACTCGGAACGACTAAGAGGTTCGACATAATGCGGAAACTGTTCCCATGGTCGATGAACTCATAGTTTGTGGTTCTATCTTAAGCCACCATGTATGCAAGCATTTACTAGTACAAATCATGTCAAATCCATATAATTTCTTACTTCCTAATTACACAATCAAGCAAACACAAAAGGGATACAGTATAAATCATTGGCAAACATATCCATCCTCGCAACATTCATAGGATATCCAAACTTTAATTCAAAGTACCACTTAAATACACAAGATATGTGGTTACTTATCTATTACATGTGGTAGCCAACTAATCGGGACTGCGGGTGTTCATCCTTCCAATTCCAACCATAGGCTCAGAGGCATTCATTCTTAGCACTGCCACCCCTATGCTAAGCCATGATATCACTAGGGAACTCTCATTGTTCTCAAGGATTCTTTCTCTACTTCAACTTCACTTGCCTTTTGTTGTCTACAAACTTTTAGATATTTCTTTCTCTATCATGGCCTTGGAGAGTTTTATCAAATGCTCACTTAGAATCAAACTCGCGGCCTTCCGTTCACCATTCACAAGAGAGCTCCTCAATGCTCTCCCTTTGTCTCTATCCCCTATTTCCTTGTCTCGGCTTTCTCAGATATCTTCCCCAGATGGTTCTCGACTCCATCCCTGCCTTCCGTCAAGGGAACTCTAACGCCTTGATCTTCCATACCCAAGCAGTACTCGATAACATTCTGCAGCTAGAACATGCTTTTATTCATGGGAGTGGTTGATAATCAACCACTGGTCCTTTCTTTTATTAACTCCATTCTCTCCTTGGGATCCTAAGGAGATTTTATTATACTCATCAAAGGGAAATTTCGAGTTATTTTATATAATGAACCGTCTCTTTTATAGTTTTCTACATTCTTCCTCTAGTGATATCATGGCCAAGACTTCCAAGGCTTCACCCCACAATCAGTTATTGACAACTCAAACACACAGCATTTACATTGTTCCCATGCCACACCATGGTAACCCCATTAATGATTAATTACAAGTTGGGGGAAACAGAGGTGTTACAATCCCATCCCCCCTTAAAAAGGAACAATGTCCTCAGTGTTCTTTCTCAAGAACACTTCGCCATGCTTTTCTTTTCTCATTCACCAATTTCAAAAGTTCCTAACCTTCTTTCTCGGCCAGTCCTTTTTCAGACCCTTAATTTTGGTCACCTTCTTTCAATAATTTTGGACAACAAGAACATTAATCATAGTCCTTTGCTGCGTAAACATTTTACCGCTGCATAAAAATTTCTAGGAGTGCCTCATAACTAGCACAATACTATTCGTACCGTGGATTTTTATTCACATGGTTGTTTTGTTATCTATGCTCATTGTTTTTTCCTTGACAATCCCATTGGGTGCATGATACCAATAAATAGTTTACAATAACTATCAAGGTTTCATCTTCCATAATACTCAATTTCTAAAGCTCAGGCTCAAGCATCTTCTTCTCTGCTATATAGTCCCTCTAGTGATCCATCTTGCCATGCCAGGTTTTCGCATCGTGAAGAACTACCCATCGTGGTGCATGAGATCCCAATCAATAGTTTACAAAAACTATTAAAGTCTCCTTCGCTAAGTGCCATTTCACCCTCCGTGCCCGTGCTCATGCATCCTCGCTATACAAATTCTGTGATCCATCTTTCCCCGCCAAGGTTTTCTCGCACAAGAAGAATTTATGAGACTTCCTCGAGTTTTACAGTCGAGGTGTCCCTCGTATTTTCTCTGTCGAGGCATCCCTTCATATTTTTTTACCTCAACACAATATATTCTAGGGCGACATGGCTTACCACGAGGTTCTCATGGCCCAACAAGATTCATTTTTTCATTCTTTATACTTGACGTACTTCTCCGGCCAGCCTAAAGTTAGGATGAAGGTTACCTATTCTCCTCGCACAAAATAGTTAGGACGGCGTTAATTCTCTTCTTCATTCAATCATAGATAGCTTTTAGTTGTTACTTTCTCCGAAGTCGATGACACCACCATGTTACTTTAACACTTTTCTTTAAAATTTTGTCATCTGCATATTTCCAAATTCCACATTCTGTTCTAATATTTGTTTTGCACATGAACTAGATTCATAATTATGGGACTTTCTTCCCATAGTGGTTTGGATCAACAAGAAATTGGTTGGTCTCTCCTTATGGATTACAATGCTGCTATTCAATACTCCTTGCTTCCCTCGTACTTCAACTTCATAATCAACCAAACAAATTGTTAGTTTCTCATGCTCATACATTTTTATTACATCTTTATAACGTCATCACAAACAATTTCATAATTATGCATACTAACAATCACCACTGAAAAAGGAAATGCCATTCAGTAGCTGGCTCAAGAGTAAATTTGTCTTCTTTATGGGCTTACAATACCGCCATATCCAAGACTCATTTCCTCCCAAGTAGCTTCAACATTCCTCAACATAAACAATTGTCAGCTTCTATGCACAACAATTTTCAAAACTATGCATACTAGTAGTCCAAGTCATTTTCATCTATTCAAGGATACCGAGCAAAAATGATACATCATCCCTTAACTATGTGCAACAACAAACTACCAAATTTTCTTTCAAAATGTGATTCGGATATCATTTGATTTTAATGAATGCACCAAATTTTTTGGCCACATTCATACCCAATGGACTGCATTGATTTTAAGTTTCCCATACTTTTACTTATTGCAATTCTTTTCCATGGTGTGTTGAGTTTAGCCATTTTCACCATATGGTTTATTTATTCTCATTCATTGTTGCAGCAGGACTATGCTTGTGGCTACATGATGATCATGATCCCAAATCAGTACATATGACACTACAAGTTTCACATGAATGTCTTTAAGCATTCCTCCTTCATTAATAACCACCCAACATTCATGACCACCCAAATTTGGTTTTCTCTAACACCTATATAATGTAAGTAGAAATGTTGGAAGGTCCTCCTTCCTCAATGGGAAATCCATTGTCTGTCCTTTATGTAAACATGCATTTCCTCAATGCATTCCATGCAACATGCTAACTATGAGCACCTTTATTCCCATAGAACTAGTCCCCGCGACCACAGTCTAATGTAGAGTGTTAAACTCTACCTTCCTTGACTGGCCCGGATGAACTATGTTTTCTCTCCATGCGATCGAGAGTTGTGACCTTATCTCTATTGTTTTCAGGTGCTATCCTTTCAGCTCTCGTGTCCGGGTGTTATGATCTTGGCTAAACCCCTTGTCTGCAATTCGACGGTGAAGATCTGTCTTTCCCCGGATCCAACGACGGCAAGGGATTATGGAGCCTCAAATAACTCGCAGTTTAATTCTCCTTCCGACCTCTGCAACGAATACGGGTCGCCCAATCTACGATCGGATCCCAAACTCAAAACAACACTATATTGAATTTAGATTAAGGGTACAGGTATCGATGTTAACTTGTGTGCATATGCAATCTCCGCAATGATTGTGGGCTGTCGATCATATCCCTCTATCGATTTTAACCACACGATTTCCAAATAATAATGCCAACATAGAAATGTTTGGCCGAGAATTTAGATTGAGAACTTGATTTGTCAAATCTAGCCACCGAACCCAATTGCAGTACGCGTTTACGGGGCGTTAACGCGTGGGTTCCTTACAGGTCCACCCACTGATCGTTCACAGATCAATGGTTCACAGTGATTGGAGAGTCCCCAACATGCTCGCTCTTTATCAGAGAGTTCAATCTCCGAAATCTAAAAAGTGCTTGCTCAACTCTTTTAATCGTGGTCTTTGACCATCCACCTCAACAATATCAATGGTGTAGGTTGATTGCGGGCCGTGAACTAGCGTGCCTATTAATTCCGCCTTCGTGCCCCAAAATGAATACGGGTCGTCCGATCTATGATCGGACCTTAAACTTAAAATAAAACTATATTGAGATTAAATTACGAGCACAGGCTTCGTCATTAACCCGCGTTCCCATTTGATCTTCGTAATGAATACGAGTCGTTGATCTTATCAAACGACTGGTGTTTGATCCGTTAACTCCAGTGGGTATTGAATTCAATTTGACTAATGAGATCGGTGTCCTTCTCATGAACGACTCGCRGTCATCTCCTCTGTCAGKCTCTCGATTTACCTGATTCGATCAGGGTTTTCTTCCTGGATCATACTCTACTTGGGTATCTGAGGCATACATTTGCCTTCCAAAATTTTGTGCATAACATTCAATTCCATGAAACATCTTCAAAATGTGCTAGCGTATCATTATGCACTTCATCACATTACCCTCAAAGGTTTTCATGAATGTAATACAGACAGTTCTCAACTGTTTCTCCAGTAATACAATCATCATCACTATGGTGTCCAAACATTTACTTTTATTAGTAAATCAGCTTTTTCATTCCAGAGGAAACATAACACATAGCAAGAAAGTAGTTAGGGGCTCTCCCCTTTTTCCCACTCCTTCCACACAACCTAGGGATTTCAACCCAATTGAGTTATTTCTAAGGCCTTACTTCCTTTTCTTGGTGTGGCTTCAACCAAGCCTATTCGATCAAACATACTTATTTATCCCTTCTCTTTTCCCAGTTGTACTTGTTCTCATAGCTACTCATCTAAGACTTACAACCCTGTAATCCATTCAAAGTTGTTAGGGTGGACAAGTGTTCCTCCTTTTTCCTCTTCTTGGCTTTTTGCAATTTATTCCAGGTTGGGATCTCCCTGCTCTTTTCCTTGAGCATCCTTAGTTAGGCCTCACTCTAACCTTTTTGGATACAACAACATGTTTTAATAGAAATATTTTTGTTCATAGTGGGTCATGAACTTGTGCATCCTACACATTATCATTTGGTTCTCAGAGTGGTTAACATTCAGTTGTTAGTCTTCCACCTACACATTTTGTTTTAAAAATGTAATCCAGGATTCTTATATAGGCAGGCTTTGCAACCCATTTCCCAACCTTCAGCAATCATTAGGGTTGTGACTTGTTCTTTTGACAGAGCTCTTACACTGTTTCTTCACATGGAACTCCTTCAAAACACAACTTCCTCATTGCATATCCATCACTATTTGTGATGGCCTCAACCTTGAATTAGCGTCGGCTCGTTACTAAGAATTATTTAAGGATCATAGACATGCATTTCTGACATGCATCCCGATTATGTATCCACACATATTCTAGTTTTTGTTAACTTACATCCATGATGTACTTAGCCATATTCATAATCATAAGCCTGTGTGTCGCTGCCATAGGTATATTTCATAGCCTACATACATCTCTACTTTAAAATTAGTTAACTCATGATTGTTTACAATCATTCTCATGTGATCCTTAAAGGCATAATCATTTGCCTCTTATTATGACAACAGAGCATCCTTGTTCATTTACTCTTTCATATATTTGTATTGGTTTTTCCTGGGGAGATGGAGCACATTCCCCTTAAGCTATCATTCAAAACATAACTTTCATGACTATTCAAAATGGAGTCAACCATGCATCCATGGTATTCATTCAATCTTGGCAAGTGCTATGCTTGCCTCACATTTCACTCATCATGGAAACCATATTGGGCCTTTAGTATACTTATACTCTTACATCATACATGTGCATCACTTGCACATTTAATATCATTCGTACCTAACTGGTATTAATATCAGGCTTCATATCAAGAAGTTTCTCAATGCATTAAATCCATGCACTCAAGCATACACACACAACTAAGTATTCATCGTACTAGCTTAGTTTTATCATCAGTGTTCTTTAGTTAGATATTACAATCACTTACATGAATAATCTCACAGTTATAACTCATACTAATGTTGCCTTCTCTTTATGGAAATAACCAACCAGCATCACTTTCCCTTTTATACTATAATAGCTAGAAAGAAAACCTTCTTGCCTCAACTTCTATAGGACTTTACCCATCTCACCTTTCCTCTGGTCATGAGGAGTTATATACTCCAAGTTTAATATAAAGCAGTAATTATACTGCCAAGGATCCTACTTGATCCTATCAGATTCCTCTAAGCCCACACAGGTATTAACCATTATATAATCAGCCATCATCAGTGCTTGTGGTTCCAACTGCCCATGCTTAGAGGCAGTGTTACGAACACCAGATCATTCGTCCTTCGGGCTTCATCTACCCTTGACAGAACCCTGCCACCTTTAGCTATCCACATTCAAATATTATTATTAATGTTAATTATCATATCCCTACTCCGGTAAGAGTAGTTATCACTTTGACCAAGGGCTAAAGAAATTCTTCGGCTGAAATTCAACAAGAATTCCCAAAATCACAAGTTCAATCTGCAGTCCTTCTCCTCAAGGAGTAAATGCATATAACAATACCTCTTTATGCGACTCGTGCATGAGCCCAAGCAGGACAAGTGTTGCAACCATGCTCTAATACCAATTTGTAACACACCCACGAAGAGGCATAAAAATTCCGTTCTCCTTGAGAGAACAATACCCTCATTAAAAGGTCTCTATTTCATTCTTCTCTTCCAGGGCTTTCCAGTCGCGGCCTCCATGCTCCGAACTAAGCTCAGAATTGGAAAATATCCTCTTCTAAGTCCTTCGAGTTCTTCCGTTCCCCTTATACTTTCATATGATCATGATTTGTTACCAGGTGCTAAGACAGCCCCGCACGAATTCCCCCAGAATGGAAATTCTCCAAAGTTCACATTATGATGTCGCATGTCCTTCGGGATTCCGACGGTCCTGATTCACTTTCGGACTTCAGAATTCAGAAGATTTCAAACATTCCTACGAATTTTCCTCCAAAGTACGTTGTACCCGGAGTTACAGATTGAGCGCCATGCGTCCCTTCACAATCAATGGTTGTGATCCACTTCGGGACTCTGGCCTTCGGGAATCTCAACTCTCAACTTCTCCATGCTCACTTTCTCCTAGAGAATTTCACCCAGATTACGCAATCTATTAACGCATGTCCTCCCACAGATCAATAGCCCCCAGCTACTTCGTCTATTGGGCTTTGGGAGTTTCAAACTCCTATGCACTCGTTCCTCCTAGAGTACGTTTACCCAGATACAACAGATTTATGCCACGCGTCCCCCTGGATCTGACGGTTGGGGTTCTCTTCAGCTTCGATGTTCAGGTGATCTAAACACTCCAGCAATCCATTCTCCCAGAGTAAATTATTCCAGAGTCAAAGATCATGCGCCACAT
>SNQJ01S0096623.1:3036-20624 GCA_010110895.2 Picea sitchensis | reverse complement strand
TGCCAATGCATACCATTTCCATACCATTTCCAATTCATGCCATTGTCTTTGCATTGGCAATGGTATGCAAAGGAAATGGTATGCATTGGCAATGGTATGCAAATGGTATGCATTAGCAATGATACGCAAATGGTATGCATTGGTAATGGTGTGCAATGGTATGCAATGACAATGGCATACATTGGCAATGGTATGCATTGGTAGTGGTATGCAATGGTATGCAATGACAATGGTGTGAAAAGGAAAAGGTATGGATTAGCAATGGTATGCAAATGGTATGCATTGGTAATGGTATGAAAATGGTATTTCCTTTGCATACCATTGCCAATGCATACCATTTAATTTGCATTGGTAATGGTATGCAAAGGCAATGGTATGAAAATGGTATGCATTCACAATGGTATGCATTGGAAGTGGTATGAAATGGTATGCATTCACAATGGTATGCAAAGTAAATTGTATGCAAAGGAAATGGTATGCATTGGCCATGGTATGCAAAGGCAATTGGTATGCAATGGCAATGGTATGCATTGTCAATGGTATGCAAAGGAAATTGGTATGCAATGGAAATTGTAATATCCCTAGGACGAGCCCCGATTGTATTATGAATTGTAAACATGTTTTGTAGGATGGTGATTCGAGCAATTATAAGCTGGTAGGCTTGTGTGTTAGTAGGTCGGAGAGCCTAGGTGTTAAAGGCCAGGAGCCTGTTTTGTACATGTAAATATTCATATTATTAATATAAAAACATCATTGTGCATAGACCAACCACGACAAAAGAGAATGGGGTACTAAGATCCACTAGGCTGGGTAAGGGAGAGGGGGATGAGAGGTTGGAAAGAGGGGCTAAGCCTAAGATCTTAAGTCCAAGAGAATAATAATTTATTGTTATTCCAAAACCTATTTAAAAGGATATGTTTTTATCTTAAGTTCCTTGGGGAGGACAGGTGACTTCCAAAGGGGAAGGAACATGCTTCATGAGAGACAGGTGTCGTCTCAGGTACATGTAGGCTTAAGGGGGGAATTCTTGTTGTTGGGCACACACACACTCACTCACTAACTCACTCACACAAGGAGGTTCACGCTCAGACAGGTTTGACTCTCACGCTCTCATCATCTCCGCTATGCTAGACCAGTCTTCCCCATATCTCCTCACAAGTTCACCCATGCACTAAGAAAGCATGCAGCTAGCCATTTTCGCCATTCGTGAACCCATGCCCATTGTGCACCTCTGTAATTTACTAAGTCGCCCCTTGCCTTACCCGACTTAGCTATTTTGGTTTGAAGAGTCGGGTTGTCAAGCCCGTGGTTGAAAAGGCAGGTTGTAAGGCCTGTGAGAAACTCTCTCTCCAGGTGAGAGAGGTTTTTTTGGATTGAAGAAGTAGGTTGTCAGGCCTATGAGAAACTCTCTCCAGGTGAGAGAGTGTGCTGAGGAAGTGAGTTTTCCTGGAGGGAGTCCCGTAGCTGCTACATAGATCTGAGAATTCTGGTTCGGCCTGTTGTTGAAGCCCTAGAAGGGAGGTGGAGAATCTGATGGACTGTGTAACAGTGAAGGTGTATACTCCTAGGGTGAGACAGGCATGTGGGGAATGAGAGTCTATGAGCGGTGGGGGTAAGTGGCTACTGGGAGAGAATCCTTCCTCTTAAACTGTGTGACTTTCCTATTGACCTTGCCTAGCCTAGGAATCCCTTTCCCGATGGAGTTTAGTCCCATCTCGGGGGTGACCCACTACTGAGAGTGATGAGCAGTGTGGTCTAAGGATGGGAGGTTCATGGAAGGTCTGGACGCAGTTGGTAGTTTTTCTCTAGTTAAAAGATACGTATCATTTATGTGCTTAATTATGTATGTTATGCATATTTGTGATTCTTGAAATGTTATCATGTGTTTCATTGCATGTAGGAATTACTATCAATTCCATTTTAGTCTGTATGGTAGCAGTAATTATGTGTTATTTGTTTTAAATTCATTAGAAATGCTTGTTATATATATATGTATGTTCCTTTGTGGCGTTGCTCGGCTTGTTGGTGGTTGGGGCGTCACAAATTGGTATCAAAGCTAGTTGAAAAAGGATAAGGCTGTTTGGGTAGCGTTGCCCGGTAGAGGTTGATATGGTCAAGGATGTTACATATTGGTATCAAAGATAAGAGAGGCGTCATGTAGTGACGTTACCCGGCCTGTTGGTGGCTGGGGACGTTACAAATTGGTATTAGATCCAAGGCTCAAGCACTGATCCTAGATGGGCAGGATAAGTGGTCATTATAACCAAGGTTTTAGAGAGAAATTGTGCCAAGAGGTTACCTTGGTTGTGTCACGAAGCTCAGGGGGATGAGCGGTATGTAAAACCACACCTGTTGGATCAGGAAAATGGAGCATGAGAGTTAACCTCCAATTCCTTTGGACTTTGTGGTTTTGGCGAAGTTATGGGTTGTAGAGCGAAAGAGGCCAAAGGCCCAAAGTCTGAAGTCCCCAAAGTGGACCTACACTATAGATATGGGGAATAGATATCGACAGTTGGATCAAGCCAAGTTAAAAGGTCAAACGCAGTGGTGAAGGGAGAAGGACCCGAAGCTTCGAAGTCCAGAGTTAATCTGGATCATCCGTCAAGAGGGACATGTATCAACAGATTGGCTTGTTTGGGATTTCGACGTTCATGAGAATGAGAGTGTGCTGAGGAGAGCACTCCCGAAGCCTGAAGTTCTGAAACCCCAAAGAGATGAAGTAGTGAGTCATGATGACATCACCTGGAAGTGACGTAGACCTCTCCTATACCTGCCATGTGCACCCACCTGGAATGTTGCCAGTTGTACTATGTGGGACTTGATGATGCATAACATAGTTAAAGGTCGGTGGGTCCACATTGGCATTGATCACAATACATCAAGATCGACGGCCAAGAGGAATTGCGGGGACCCAAATTTCACGGGAGTTAATTTTCTAGGGCGGTCCCGCAATCCAAACCACAGTTTTACTAGGGGGTTACGTGTCAACGATAGAAGAATTGTAGGATGAAAGTGTTATAGCAAGATTTTCCATACCCTATGCAATATTGCCCATAAGTCCTTTTTACATTTCCCCATGCAGACTTATCTTCCCTGTTTGTAAGATCAAGAGCTAAAAATAAACATTTTTCCACATGTATGCATCTTGCACACTATACATCATGCATATACACAGTCTACTCCACTACAACCCATGTACATCGGGATTTGTGCCAGAAAATGAAAATTAAATGTCGGGTTTCCATGTCACGACAAGAGATCTCTGATCCTTGACCTTCCATATACTAAAAACGTTCTGACTCGGCCCTTCAATTCCATTTTGAAGGCTATAAATGGGGCAATTCCGAGCTATGGAAAAGGAGAAAGAATTAAACTTTGAAAGAAAAGTTACTCTGGAGAAATTATTTACTTCTTATTGAGTCAACATCCCTTTGTCCTTTAAGTCTGAACACAGTGTTCATCCCACAAGCTCTTCCCTTATTGATTGAGAACCTCATTGTTTCTATCTTATGAGCTTGCCTTTGGTGGAGGATTGAAGTGGTAGAGGCCCAACTGGAAGGAGCTTAGTTTCTCAGTTCCTAACAATGCTGACACGAAAGTCTGTAACATTTTCACTTCTGTTGATCACATATTAATAGAAATACTCTTTTCCCATCCAATTGATATCTTGCAAATATATTGAATTATTATTCCATGGGCATATTTGTCATGTTTATTAATGGATTATGCTATCTAATGTGATAACCTTTTATATTAGCACCATATGCTTTCTTTTCTTGTTTGTTGAGAACTTGTTGCGGGTATATAGCTTTGGGTCAAAGTGCTCAACGGTGGACCTCATCGAACGTTTGGATGAGGTAGGCCTCTTTCTTATCTCGCTTTCATATTGGTTTATATAGCATGTTGTTGGGATAGAGTTGATTTCTACAGTCATTTCCGTCTGTTGTGGTTTACCCTAGCCATAGAGATATTTTCCTCGTAACAGAACTGACAACCATACTGGGGATTAACCTTCTTTCTTAGGGTTTGGAGTAATTTTCTCCTTAGATTGCTCTCGTTTCTTTTGTGTTTATTTTCGCATCATTGCTTGACAACTTTTGTTCACTATGGGTCTGAGTTTTCAGCCTTTCTCCCTTGCCTGGCCTTGTTTTGAAACATATACGTGCTTTTTCCCCTAACAGTCGTGTACATATGCAGGCTGTCTCACTTCAAGATGCGTATATACGCTCTGTTTTCCTAAACAATCGCGTATATAAGTTTTCCTTTCTTGTTTTCTTGGTCTAGAGACTGTTGGGTGGGATTTGATGTTTGTTGAGCCTTCTTGGGTCTCTGTAGTGACTGTTAAGTGCTTGTGGGATGACAGGAAACCTATCTTTGGTTGAATTTCTCGGTGGAGTCTTTCCCATCATCTTTTCATTTTTTGTTGTCCTTGTACATTGGGTTGGGTGTTTTGTTGATTGGTATCATGCTTGAGTTATCTTTTCCTATAAACAGTAGGATTATATATCAGGTTACTTTTAATTTCATGCATTTTCAGTTTTTTTATATTGAAAATACAAAAAAATAGGCATTTTGCATTGCTTGGCATTTTGGTCTTTTGAGTCGTTTTCATTAGCTTAGTGCATTTACTGAAAGATTGCATTTTTACTTCAGAATTGCAGAGTTGAATTTGAAATTTGCATTGGTTTTTAGAAGCATATCATTCATTGAAAGTTAAAGTTAAGACTTTGCATTATTTTCATATTTACTTTTCTTGCAAATTCATAACATCATGAGTTTCACTACCATGCCTTTTTGACCAATCATGACCATTAAATTCAATGCTATAATTTAAAATTGATTTGTCACAATTTTATTTTCTAGGGTGCACAAACTAGCTTAGGATTTAGTGCCTTGGAATAGGATTTTGTGAGTAAACGTTTCCAAGAAAATTAAATCAACATATGTGTCTGAGTCAAAGAGTGGATAAATCCATTGTATAATTGGTAAGATTAGGAGGCTCCCCTCACACCGGAGTTAATCATGAGATCGTGTGAATTTGATTGAAGGGATATCCCCCGGATACCTTCTTAACGTCATAGATATTTTTGGGGATCTATTCATATCTGGGGATCTTGTTAGTACCCTTACCTCTGTGAGAGGTGGTGCTTTCAAAGTTTCGGGATTTGCTACCCTGCCCATACAGTGGACGTGACTTACGACCGCTCGCCTGTGCATCGGTTATACAATGGTTTATTAGTTGCTTGACTTAGGTGTCTCATAGGTTACTTGCAGGGGTTATTCTGCAGGTATTCTGGGTTAGATAAGAGTCGGACAACACACAGCCTTTACGGAGGATTACCTCTCTGGGGCCCGGGGGGATATGACCGACTTGTTGTTAAGCCCACGAGGGCCCTTATAATTGATTATGTTACCTTAGATATTTATCAGGGAGTCACATGCCTCTCTTGGGCGAGATGTACCTTCTTTAGGGAGGGAGGCCACTCAACCACTTTACCCCATTTGTATGGATATTGGTCGTTTGACTTTTTGTGTGCTCTTTGATTACTAGTTGGACTTAGGATATATTTTTTTATCTTTAGAGTCTTAAGTCATAGTGGAATCAGACTAGCCTCCCTGTCAGTCTCGTCTCTTGTTACAGTTACCACTGGATTTCGAGTCTTTGCCTTCTAAAAGGCATAGAGTTATTAGATGTGGTACACACACATCCACTTTTCAGACTTGTGATTCCACAAGGATGAGTACTGAACCTAGTATTTAGAACACTCGGATCCCTTCGACTCCCATACCTACTATAGTTAATGGCACCCCTTCGACTCCTCTAACCTCCATGGTTTTAGTGCCGGAGGCACCTATCATTACTATGGCTCGACATATAGTGAATTCTCAAGCTACTGCGTCGAACCCTTTTGGGTCTCTTGGCCACTCACCGGGCTATAATGTTCAGTCCATCCCTATTGTTTCTAGTCCCTTTTCTTATGGTATGCCAAACTTTACCTCACAATTTTTGAACCCCATCCCAGCTACTGGCCCTAATGCTAGCATTGGGCTTGGGGGCACTACACCTCCTTACACTCCATTTTCATTTGGTGGTCTCAAACCCCTCAAACGACTCCTAATATGGGAGGCATTCATGTTTTAACCCTGGATCCAACTGTCTTGCTTCTGGGGGGAACAACCAACCTGGAAAACAAGCTTCTACTCAAGTTTCGTCTACACCACTACCTCCTCGGTGTTGATTCCAACCAATACATTTGACATGAAAATTCCACCTCTATCCTTCGGGTTCCCACCCGGAGGAGGTCAGTTTCATGCTTTGGGAAACCCCTAACCCGGATCTAATCCGGCTGGGGGGGATTTCTATAACCCTCAACACAACATTCCCATTGGAATGATGCCCAACCAACCTTTTATGGTTCATCCTGGAGGAGGGCCTTATAATCTCGGACATGTCCATGGTGTTTACCAGAACCCTAAATGGGCTGCAATTCCTCAAGCACAATATTTCTCGGGAGCTTGGAGCCAGATGTCGCAACCCCGTCTCCTTTTTCTTGCTACGCTTAATCTGTCAGACTTCTCTAAATTAATGAACGACCCCATGAGTCATGATCCTACATGGCCCCCCATCCCCACCAATATCCCTTCGGACATCCCTAAGTTTGAAGGTAAGAATGGAGAGGATCCCGGTGATCACGTCACTACCTTTCACCTTTGGTGCTCATCGAATTCCCTTAATGATGATTCTATTCGGTTGAGATTATTTCAATGCACCCTCATCGGATTTGTTGCAAAATGGTATATTGAGCTACCGAGGGGGGAATATGGGACTTTTAGTCAGTTGGTGTTGGTCTTCCTTAACCACTTCCAATTTCTCATTCGTTATGATGTTGGTCTAGAACTTCTGTCGACTTTATGCCAGGATACCACAACTCATATATCAGATCATATCCAGGAGTGGCGTAGATGGAAGAGGTTGATTAAGACCCCTATACCCCCGACATTTCTTTTAGAATGGTTCGTTAAGTCTTTACACGTTCCTATTTCGAAGGACATTGCTACTTCTAGGGTTACCACTGAGGAGGAAGCGATCTTTAGAGCCCAATAGTTAGACTTGATATATGCTCAGTCTGGGATGTTGTACCACCTTCTTCCAGACGCACCGCGATCAACTTACGACCCAAGACAAAATCCCGGACCTCCTGCCGATGGCATTGTAGGTACCTCCAATGTAAAGTTCGCAGACTCGGTGACATGCCATGTGAAAGAATTGTCTCTAAACCAGTCGGCAGGAGGGCCAGCTTCGTCTGTGTCTTCCAACCCCACTCAATTGATGGATGTACACTCCATGCAATCGTCGGCCAGCCCAAATGGTAACTAGAAACCAGGCGATACTAAGAAGAAAGGATGTAATAATTGTAAGGGTGGGAAAAATGGTAATAAACCCAAGGACAATAATAATAATGAGAAGACGAATAATAATGTTGGAGAGGGTAAACGAGAAATATGTAAGGTGAAGTTTCCCTGTAAGCTTTGCACCGATGATCACCTTACCCATTTATACCCCAAACTTGTGGAAGATGCGAAGCTATTATCTCTACCACCCGTTGTGCTAATGAATCCATTCCCACATAACCAGCACATGGCTTCGAGCTCCTCGAACATCGGAAATGTGGCTAGTGGGAGTCAAAACCCATCATTGAAAGACTGCGATCGTTTATGTATCAATATGGTCGATGCGAAAGTTCATGTAGCCACTCGATCTTGAGATTATAGATCCTCACAAGATATTCTTGGTCTAGAATCTCCTCCTCCTCCTCTCAAGATGACTTTACAGATTGAGAAACCAAAGCCACTGCCTCGTATTCTGAAAGGAGTACTCAAGCGCTCTACCCACAAGACAAATTCTATAGTCCCCCAAAACTACTCTATTGTTGAGGACCTGTGTCAAACCCCTTGTGTGATGTCGGCTTTGAAGGTACTCCAGATGTGTCCTTCATAGAGGAATGACTTACTATCCGCTTTAGGATCTCTGGAACCTAGTGGCTCAAAAGTTATCGAGTTTGACGTCATGGATGTGAAGCCTCGCTTGCCTTACCATGTGGCTTTTCAAATCCATGTGGATTACTCAAAGTATACCATCAAAAATGCATTTGTTGATGAAGGCATTTATATGTGTGTGATGTCCCTGATCTGTTGGAAAGCTCTCGGTTCTCCAAATATTTCCAAGTCATCGAACATGTTGACTGCGTTTGACGGTCATTCCTTCCTCCCTCACGGTATTCTTTCTGCCTTTCCGGTCCAGTTAGGTGGGAAGACGATAGAGGTGGAGGTTGAGGTAGTCGATGCACCTCTTGATTATAACTTGTTACTAAGACACGATTGGACCTATGTTATGGTCATCGTCGTGTCGTATGTCTTTTGTACTCTTTTTTTTCCTCACGAAGGGAAGATCATGACGATCGAACAGTTATCCTTTGCGTAGTCTAGTCCTAATGCATCTATTGGACCGTTGATCCCTGTGATCGATATTTCTCAGCCGACAACTGAGAATATCGGTGTCAGAATGTATTCTTCCCTTATGGGTACTTTTGACTTCACGACACCAAGTCACCACGTTTACGCTATGTATAGTTGGCCTATTTCGAGAGGTCCATTCCTTTCCGCACTTCCTATTTTAGTGATCCTTAGACCCTACCTTCCTCAACTACGTCTTGTGAGGGTCAACCACATACTGGCATTATATCACCAACCTCTGTTAGTCATGTTGGAGATGGGTCAACAGCCTCTGCTAGTCACGTTGAAGAACAACAACCAGTTGTTGCAAGTCATGTTGGGGGCACAAGTCTAGTCATCGTTAGTCACACTGCACATACATCACCAACCTCTGCTAGTCATTTTGGGGATTCATCACCAACCTTTGCTCGTCATGTTGGGGATTCATCACCAACCTCTGCCAGTCATGTTGGGGATTTGCTACTAGCCTCTGCAAGTCATGCTAGGAGCATGTCACCAGCCACTGCAAGTCATGTTGGGGGAATTCATACGATTGAGAAGCCTAGATGTGCACGATGTAAGCCCAAGTTCCTTTGTAGGCTTTGCAAAGGACATCACCTTACTTGTTTGTGCCCTGCTACTGTTGTGGTACAAGAAGCGTGGTCCTTTCCTGGGGGACCTTCGAGTTCTGATTCATCTTTGGCTTCCCAACCTTCTTTGGTTGATAAAGTAGTCATGCCGATGCAATCTTTGACTGACACCCCTTTTCCTTTAGGGGCTGATGCATCCCTTGACCTTGTTGTCTTGCATCATGTTCAACTGGCGGTTGTGTCGATACAATATTCGACTGACATCACTCCTATTTTTGGGGGTGATGCATCTCTTGACCTTGTTGTCTCGCATCCTATTCAACAAACGGTTGAAGAAGTGGTCGTGTTGATACAATCTTTGACTGATCCCACTCTTCTCTTGGAGAGTAACAAGCCTAAGGAAGTGATATTGCCGATGCAATATTTAGTTAATCCCACTCTTCTTTTGGAGGGTGATGCGTCCTTCGACCATGTCCTTAGCATTTCTAGCTCTGTACCTTCTTCACTAGGGAGCATTCCGCTCTCTTTGAGTATGCTCCCTCCAATTCCTAGGGTGGTTTCCTTTGATTGGAATGATCTTGTAGAGCCTTGACTTCCTTCTTCTACACCCTTCCAGATAAGGGGAATTCTTTGATATATTGTAGATAAGGTAACCTCTGCAATTATTTTATCCTCCTCTACTTGGAAAGCTTCGAGTTTTCCCAAGATTGTGTCACTCTTCATAAGTTGCTGACCTTTCACAGAAGTCCTACACGGGAGCATTGGCCTCGCCCATTACCTATTGCTTAGAACAGCATCCACGAGTGTGATTTAAGATCTTTTCCGACTCGTCTAAAAAGAGAAAATATTGCCGAGTGAATTTGTGCCTTTCACACTCATTAAATTGGACTTGAAAGGTCATGAGTCTTAGTTAAGCTCTTTTCCGACTATTTATAAAAGAGAAAATATTATCGAGCGATTTCCCCCTTTCACACTTGTTAAATTGGACTTGAAAGTTCATGAGTCTTATTTAAGCTCTTTTCTGACTCGTTATCAAAAATTGAAAAGATTGTTGAGTGAACTTGTCTCTTTCACACTCGTAAATTGGATTTGAAAAGACGTATATTTGGCACAAGTTTATCCCTTTTTCACACCAAGTAGACTAAAATACATAAAAAGGGACATTTTTTGGTGTTAAATTGTAATTGCATCTCATGCCCTTGCTTTCAGTATTGAGCCTATAGCCGGTTCTCACTTTGCATTATAAACTGTTTACCTCAACATTTTTTGCATCCTCAACCAAGCAGAGCTTCGTTTATATCCTTCATAATTTGACACCCTATACCTAGGAGGGAACATTCCCCCGAATGTCCATCTCCCGCATGCATTTCCCTGCATTGAGCATAGGTAAGTTCCACTGCTGGAACTAGTTTTGCTTACTTGTGACAATCGTTTCCTCTTCCGTATCATAACATTCATTTGTCTATGAAAAAGAAAAAAAAATACGGGCGAGAAGGGAGTATTATCTTATATTGGCAGCAATCATGTCACCTTTGAACAGAGCACAAAGTTATTGATTCCATTCATCATCATAATTTTGGGATTAACATGGCCTTAGGAAGCTGAGCTCGTTACAGAGTCTTCTCTATCGACTGGTTACTCTTCCAGTCCCTACAGAGAATTTCATTGATGCCTCTTGCATCTCATGGTTTCATCATTGGGTCTATGTTGTCGGAGTCCTCCATATGTCTCATGCTCTTGTTCCAAGGAAGTCTATCAACCTGTTTGGGCCACTCCTCAGACCTATTGAATTTTCATGTCGTCCATACCCTCAGTTTGTCTCAGAATCACATGATATTGTAGTCCTATCATGCACCTTGGCCCTACTTTCATCATTGGTAGGTAACCTTGAACCCAACAGTCGGCATTTCATCATTGGTCGTTGATTGGGTGGTTTCCCTTGTGTTCGACGGCAAGACATCTATTCACACATTAGGATTCGTGCAATGTCTTGGATTCCATTAGCCTTATTGGTGGTTTCCTCGCCTTTGTCAATAGTTTTCATCATTGGTTGTTATTTAGAGGGTTTTTTTTGTGTACCGCTTGCACTTCGCACATGCGAAAGACACACAGGTTCATTGGTTCATGAACATGTTCTTCATCCGATTTCCACCAAATCATGAAGCTCCTGCTTTATACCTCGTACTGACTTATGAGAGATGCCTTAATGCTCTCCTTTCAACGGGTCTCTTTCCATCGACTTCAACCCATCTATTCTAGAAACGAAACCTAGATTCTTATGAGGAACTTGAGGCTTGCAGTCATTAGTGTCAGGCTCTCTCACCATCGATAGTTGGGAATACATCAATGTCTCCTGATCGATGGATTCTTCAAATGTTCGACACCAGCTCCTTTATTCACACTTGTAAGAATGTACTCGGTGCCTTGATACCTACTTTCATTATCGGTAGGTTGTCTCACATTTGTTAACGGTATATATAAATGAATGGTAATCAAACGATGTCTCATTGTGTTCGACCTCAACTCCTTTATTCACATGATGTAGACTTGCACCCTTGGTGGATTGTGTATAAGACTTGAAGACATCACTATGTAGCCGCAACTTTTCTGAATTTTTGCTTCCTTTTCATTGGACCAGTACCTATATGACTTCAGTGATCATGGGAGATCAGATTGTACTCCATTGTATACAAATATCTTCAGATTGGTTTTGAGACTAGTTCTACTGGGCCTTGTTCATGACTATGACAACTATTGTCATGTAACTGCATTTTTATTTACCTATTCATGGCCACAGACACTTGTTTGGCATATTTTCACATGTATCTGTAGTGTAATTTTATTGGCAGCCATGTATGCAAAGGCAGTGCAGAATGTAATGAGTAACTAGTTCATCTAGTTGGTTCCCTACCACTCCACTTCTAGGTTGTTTATAATGTATTTCAGACATCACATATATTCCTCTGACCTCACACATTAGGGGGAATCTGTTATAGCAAGATTTTTCTCACCCTATGCAATCTTGCCCAGAAGGCTTTTTTCCATTTCCCCATGTAGACTTATCTTCCCTGTTGGTAAGATCAAGAGCTAAAAATAAACATTTTTCAACATGTATGCATCTTGCACACTATACAACATGTGTATACGCAGTCTGCTCCACTACAGCCCACGTACATCGGGATTTGTGCCAGAAAATGAAAATTAAATGTTGGGTTTCCATGTCATGACAGGAGATCTCTGATCCTTGGCCTTCCATATACTGGAAACGTTCTAACTCGGCCCTTTAGTTCCATTTTGAAGGCTATAAATGGGCCAATTCTGAGCTATGGAAAAGGAGAACGAATTCAACTTTGAGAGAAAAGTTACTCTGGAGAAATTATTTACTTCATATTGAGTCTGCATCCCTTTGTCCTTTAATTCTGAACACAGTGTTCAACCCCCAAGCTCCTCCCTTATTTATTGAGAACCTCATTGTTTCTCTCTTATGAGCTTGCCTTTGGTGGAGGATTGAAGTGGTGGAGGCCCGGTTGGAAGGAAATTAGTTTCTCGGTTATGAACCGTGCCGACACGGAAGTCTGTAACATTTTCCCTTATGTTGATCACATATTAATAGAAATACTCTTTTCCCTTCCAATTGATATCTTGCAAATATATTGAATTATTATTCCATGGGCATATTTGTCATGTTTATTAATGGATTATGCTATCTAATGTGCTAACCTTTTATATTATCACCATATGATTGCTTTGCTTATTTGTTGAGAACTTGTTGCAGGTATATAGATTTGGGTCAAAGTTCTCAACGGTGGACTTCATCGAACATCTGGACGAGGTAGGCCTCTTTCTTATCTCGTTTTCATATTGGTTTATATAGCATGTTGTTGGGATAGAGTTGATTTCTACAATCATTTTCTTCTGTGGTGGTTTACCCTAGCCATAGAGAGATTTTCCTCATAATAGAAAGGTGGGTTACTCCAAAATGCGGATGCATGCCCCTACAATTTGAAAGACGTTAAGTGATGTGACTATTCGGTATCTTAGTTCAAGTACGGAAACCATGGGTCCAGTGGATGCATGGTGCCAGTTGTGAAGTCTAGAGACTTGACACTCTGGAAGAATGGTTCATAAGGGAATGAAAGGAAGAACTTTTAAAAGTTTCGTAACGTAAAGGTGACGAAACGTAATGGCGTCAACAAAGGTGACATGGAAGTGTTCAGAGATTAACGGTTCTGGGTGTTGGGGGTGTGCAGATGTGAAATCCTTTGAAATATCGAAGCTCCAAAGTCCCGGAGCTCAGATGCCTGAAGTTCCATAGTGGGTTTCATTCGTTGGATGTTGGGTAGTCGTGGACTGTTGATAGACCCTACTTCGCGAGTTCGTCAATCCGGAACTTCGAGAAATTTGTTGTGATTTTCTTTGAAAACTTTCGAATCCGAAGGCCCGAAGTCCTAAATAAGCGCCTATTGACCTAGCGCTTGGCCAAAAACTGTGGTCGCATGGGTTGGGGGTCAAGATAAAGGGAATAATGCCCAAAACAATATTGCAGAATAGAGAAGAGCTCAAAAAGAAAAGATCTGGGGGGATTCTTGATTGCTCGAGAACCGAAAAATGAAATCTGAAAGTTATCTTGAATTAGATTGGTTTATGAATACTGTGGAATTGTTAAGGACTAATAGCCTGACAAATTTTGGTTGATTGCACATTTTGTTTACAGAGTTAACGATTGTCAGAACCGAACCGAATTGTCGCATAGTGCAGAGAAATGGAGGCACGTAATGCTTTCAGTTCAAAGAATGAAGCTAGAGGAATGGATGTCCATTTGGGAGTTCAAGGATCAAACTCCAATGGGCATGGAGAAGAGATATATAAGGAAGGAAAGATGATGAAAATCATTGAAAGATTACAGAAAGATGTCCAGAATCCCCGAGTAGATAACAAAAAGCTCATGAAAGTCAGGGAAAAACATGGAGAATTCAACATAAAATTGATATAGATCCTGGAAATGATAGAAACAAATTTGGAAAAGGAAAGTGACTCCAGTAAATCAAGAAGTCACAAGTCCTGTACTGAGAAGAGGAAATCAAGGAGTGTTGGCAGACACCATCATTGCTCCCAAGGGCACTCCAAGAGGAGGGCACACATTAGTTCAAGCCCATCTCCTACTAGAAAGCATAGGAGATCTGGAGTGGATGAACTGAAGGGTGAAATGAACAAGATTAAACCTCCTATATTTGATGGAGAGCATAAGAAGGAGGAAGATGTCGAGACATGGTTGCTGGGCATGAGGAAATATTTCCAACTGCAGAATTATTCCTCTCATGCAGAAGGAATAATTGCAGTGTATCAACTGAAAGGAAAGGCATCCATGTGGTGGGATCAACTTGTGTAGGTGCAACACATTAAAGAGGAAAATGTTACTTGGAAGGAATTCAAGAAGTATTTCGAAAATAAATACTTAACTAAGAGATGATATGACAGAAAGATGAAAGAGTTCTTTGAACTCAAGCTGGGTAGGATGACCATTGATGAAAATGAAAGAAGGTTTTTGGAATTGTTGAAGTATGTCCCTTTCATCAAATATGAGACTGTCAAAATTCAAAGGTATATGAGTGGACTGCCATCTTCCATCAGTGACAAGATCTAGTATGATGATCCTAAAACTGTGGAAGAAACTATAAGGAGAGCAAAATGATTATATGAGAAGCAAAGAGAAAAACCCACTTTTTGAAAGGCTTGGGAAGACAAGAAGAAATTCAAGATGGATCAGAGGAATAAGGGAACTACACCATCCTTTTTTAGAAATATCCCTCAAGGATAGTCGGGTTTTAGAGAGCCTAGGAATACTGAAGTAGGTGGGAAAATGCCAAGACATCCACCTATGTAATGTTGGGGTTGTAAAGGAAAACATAGGTACAGAGATCGCCCCCACAGAAATGACAAAGTGAGAGTTGTCCACAATGTTCAACAAGAAGAAACAATGGAGGAAATGGGAAGAAGTGTACCAGGGATCTACATAGCCCTGGAAAAAAATAAATAAAAATATCAGTCACATATGATTGAAGTGGAAGGTATGATCAACAACCAAACATTACTATTTTAATTGATTCAAGAGATAGTCATAGTTATATAGATCCTATAATGGTGGAAAGTTTGCATTTGCCAAGAAGCAAGCATGGAAAATCTTGGTTAGTGCAGCTAGCTACAAGAACCAAGAGAAAGGTTGTTGAGTTGGTTAAGTCTTGTCCAGTGGACATGAATGGACTGGGCATAAGGGTTGAATTGAACATCTTACCTTTAGGTTCCTATGACTGTCTAATTAGGATGTATTGGTTGGACCAACACCATGCCATATTAGACTTTCGTAACAAGGATTTCACTTGCCTGGATGAAGAAGGAAACCCAAGGAAAGTGCAGGGAATCCCAAGGGTAGTTACTGTCAGAGAATTATCAGCAATGCAGTTGAAGAAGTGTTACAGGAAGGGATGCCAAATATTTGCAACTCATATGGAAGAAGAACCTAAGGATAAGGTGTCAAATATTGATGACCATGCAGTATTAAAAGTTTTTGAATATGTATTCCAGGAGGTACCCAGACTACCCCCGAAGAGAGATATTGATTTCTCTATAAACCTGATGCCTRGAGCAATTGTAGTGTCAAAAAATCCTTACAAAATGAGTACACCAGAGCTGAAAGAACTACAATTGCATCTTGAAGAACTTCTGAAGAAGGGGTATATACGTCCAAGTGTGTCACCTTGGGGTGCCCYAGTCCTATTTKTGAAGAAGAAAGATGGGACATTGAGATTGTGCATTGATTTCAAACAGTTGAACAAAGTGACTATTAAGAACAAGTATCGTTTGCCAAGATCGATGATCTCTTTGATCAGTTGAAGGATGCCAATATATTTTCCAAAATAGATCTCAGGTCAGGGTACCACTAGGTAAGGATAAAGGATGAAGACATCAACAAGACCACCTTCAGAACAAGGTATGGTAATTATGAATTCACAGTGGTGCCATTTGGGTTATCAAATGCACCCGTTGTTTTCATGTGCCTAATGAATGGTGTATTCAGAGAATATCTAGACAAGTTTGTCATAGTATTTTTGGATTACATCCTGGTGTATTCCAAGTCGGAGGAAGAGAATGAACATCATCTGAGGATGGTGTTGCAAGTGCTAAGAGAGAACCAACTATTTTTCAAATTGAGAAAGTGCTCATTCTGTCAAAATCAGATCCATTATTTGGGACATATCATTTCAAAAGATGGGATAGTCGTGGATCCTAAGAAGATAGAATCCATTAGAGAATTGTCAGCGCCAAAGAATGTGACAAAAGTCAGATCCTTTATGGGTCTAGATGGATATTATAGAAGGTTCATTGCGGGGTTATCAAGGATAGCTTACCCCATCACTTCCTTTCCAAGGAAGGAGAATAAATTTCAATGGACAGAAGAATGTGAGAGAAGCTTCTAGAAATTGAAGCAGTTGTTAACCAGTGCTCCAATCCTAAGGATTGTAGATCCACATGAATATTTTGTAGTGTGTACAGACGCATGAAAAGAATAACTGGGGGGAGTCCTCAGCCAGAATGGGTTTGTAATATGTTATGAGTTTAGAAAATTGAAAGATCATGAAAGGCTCTATGAAACTCACGATTTGGAGTTGGCAGCCATAGTGCACGCTCTGAAGAAATGGAGACATCACCTAATGGGAAGGAGGTTTGAACTGAGGACAAACCATAACGGTCTGAAGTATTTGTTTGATCATCCAACCTTGAATGCTAGGTAGAGTAGATGGTTGGAATTCCTTTGTTAGTATGACTCTGATATCAAGCATATCAAAGGAAAGGAGAACAAATTGATTGATGCACTCAGTAGAAGAGTGCATGAACTTCATGCTACGACCATTAGCATGTATCAAACTGATATTAAAGGCAGAATTTAGGAAGCTGCAAATGTAGATTTGCAGTACATGGAATTGGTGAAAACGCTACTGTTGCGCCTCTTTCGTCACCTTGGTGAGCAAAATAGAGGTGCTTGCAAGCTTAGTTGGGTTTGCTGAGCAGGACAGCTGTAGAGAAAAGAGTTAGGAAAAGAAAATAAAAGCTACAATTAAGAATTAACCTAAGAGATGCAATAAAAACTAAATTCATGAGCATAGGGACATAGAAACAAAAAGAACCATAAGACCCATGTCACCAATGTTTGAGGCCGATCTATTAGTGAAAACAAAGCACCGATAAGAAAGGGGACTATGAGTCCCTTCTTCCTCCAAGGGAAGGCTCTTGGACCCTCACTAGCTAGCTATTCTTACAACAAAGAAAAATGGAAAATGGTGATGAACAAACTCTTTACAAATCCACTCAATGGTGAGGTGGATTGTCCAATGTAATGGTGCCAATATTCTCTTGTCAAGGATGGAGTCCTCAAAACAATATAGGCAGCATAACATTACTTTGAATTCCTTGAGAAAATGAGGTGCATCCATGTCTTTTTATAGCATT